>JAVSBS010014769.1:24226-36440 GCA_033124195.1 Coracias cyanogaster | reverse complement strand
ATTGTTGCTACAGCAGTTTCTTACGTGTTTTTATATTAAACCTTCCTTATCTCAACTCAAAAAGGGCATTTTAAAACCTTTTTTTTCCTTCCCTGTCCATGGCTGCAGCAGGGTGGAGGGGGTGGGGAGCGGCGGCGGTGGCGCAGCAAAGCTATGCGGCAGGGCTCCCGCCAGGGCTTTTACTAAACCAATACACTATCAAACTAGTATCTGCAGAAAATACTGACATTTTTACATAAATTTTGTTCCCAGATGGAGAGAAAGGTTTTGTTGTGTGCAATAACCATTTCCCAATCTGAGGACTTGGAAACAGTGGGTTGAATACTGTAAGGTATTCCAAGCTGAATACATTTGAAATTAATATACTTTATTTCTGTATCATGTTAAAACAAACACACTCCTACAACATCCTTCAAACCCAACAGAGCAGCACTTTTTTGACAGAAAACTATTCCACTAAAAAACTAAACTAAACTAAATATTGTCATGTGCAACCATTCATCTTTCAGTGTAAGAGCAGTTGTTCTGAATAAGGCTGTGTCCTGGTCTAAGTTAGAACCAAACCAATTCTTTTTAGTGATTTCACTTTTCAGCTAAGTCTCTGCACTTTCTGATGCTAACAGCATGTTTTCTCAGACAATGTCTGCTTCCAGCAGTGGTAACACTTGATGTTTAGAGTTACTACCAAGGATTGGTGTGCAGACCAAGGTCACTGCTACCTCTTGAGTACCACATCAGGGGTGCAGAAAGTGAAAGGCTGCTCCTGCAAGGAGGAGCAACCAGGACAGGTGACTCTAAACTGTCCAGTGAGGTATTCCATCCTATATATGTCATATTCACTATAAAGCTGAGGGATCACAAGGGTCTCGTCCCTTCATCTCAGCCCTTCTTGTGCCTTCTTTGCCCTTCTCGTCAAGGGCTGGCATCCAAGGAGGACTCTGTCCATTCTCCCTTTGCTCCTGATTCATGGGCTTCTGAACCCAGCTCCTGAGCTCAGTTCTCACCTGCTGCTGAGCCCAGTATGCGACTTCGTCAGTGCCTGCTCCACAGCATCAGTGGTGACGGTGATGTAATTGCCATCAGGGGGAGGTTGTGTTCAATATTGGTTTTGTATATATTCAATGTTATTATTATTATCTTCATTAAAGCTGTTTTAGTTTTCTTTTCTAATCTGGAAGTTTCTCTCTCATTCTCTTCCTCTCCCATTTGGGAGGGGAGCGGGCTAACAGTGATCCATAAATCTCCCTCCCTTACCCTCTTTCTCTTCCCCCCTTTTGTTTTTGGAGGGGGGAGGGGGAGGGGGAAGCAGCAGGGGACAAAGAGGGGATAACAGAGAGCATCTGTCATAGGTTCAGCAGACTGCCCTGAGCCTAAACCTCAACAGACTGACGAGACCCCTGTTGAACTTACCAAATGTTTTGCTAGACTATAACAAGTTCTTCTCTTGATATTTGAATAATCCTTTCCTTGCTGACCATATGTAGTCATTCAGTTCCTGCCAGGAGCTGAGCCACGTGGCAGCTGCCCCCCCCCACCTTGGACAAAGGGAAAGGCAGGAGTACCTGAGAATGCCTTTTTGGGTTGAGATAAGGAGAGTTTAATACAATGACACACAAGAAACAATCAAGGAGAGTTTAATACAATGACACACAAGAAACAATCGTAGTAACAACAGCAATGACAACAGTGAGAAAAACAATGTACACAGCAAGCAATACCATATGGACAAACTGACTGAGCCGAGGGAAGCAGAGCCAACCAGCAGAATGTTCAGGAGTAGAACTGTGGGATTGGAACTGGCCCCAGGGCATGATGTCAGCATGGTATGGAATAGCCCAGCCCCATGAAATTAACCCTGTCCTGGCTGAACCAGGACACCATACATTTCCTAAATAGAGATAAGCCATATTCATTTTCAGGCATATTTTGGAAATATAGGTCTATGTTAAAAAACAGCTATCACACTAGAGACTAGAAAGTTATACTATGGATTACAATAAAGGAATGCAAACAATACTATTTAGTTATGTGAATCTTAAAGTTCACGTTGAACTCTTGTATTCAATATCAAGAGGAACAAAGAAGTCTAAGATCCTGTTACTATGAATTATAGAATAATACATAGAATAAAATAGAGAAGAGTTCACATGTGTGTGTAGTGTCCTGTGGGACTGCGCATATATATTAAGTTATGGCAGCACTGGACTTATTATTGTCAAATAAAAGAAATATGGTGGTAGATCTCTTTTTGTTTGTTTGTTTTTTTTTTTAAAAAACATCCAAGTTCTATAATTGCCTCTTAAAAATAAAAAACTTCCCCCATATTTCTTTCTCTTCTACTGCTTTTACCTCTAATATTTTAGCTGTGACAAAGAAAAAACAATATACCCTTCACCTCTCCTTAAACTGCATGTTACTTAACAAACATCAGAAAAAAATGTATTGTTCTTTCCTATTATTTCCAGATATGATAATTTTATTTATTTCATAGATATAAAAAAACTTTGTAGTTGCAACAAAGTTAAATCAACTACTGATGAAGGGATGACCAAATTCAGTCACAAAAGTTTGATACTGAGACAGCTGTTTTTCCAGAGCCAATGTTGAGACAAAAGAAGCTCATGTTTGATGTCATTTGACTTTCAAAACCACCGTCTTAATAGTATAATCAATATCAGATGGTGCTGCCTGACGACTAGCACCATGTGAAAAATATTAAAATCAATTATTTCCAAGGGTAGATTTGAATAAGACAAATGAGAACTCCTTTTCCAGTATTAATTGCTAATTAATATTATCATTTGAACAGAAAGTCCATGCACACTACATAAAACATCAGAGATTCTCCCTGGGCTGCCCTCCCCTGTAATTGATTAGACATCTGGAATGTCAGAGAAAATCAGACATATCTGGAATATTTTTTTATTTACAGTATCTGGCCAACACTTTCATGGCTTGCCATTTCTTTAAAATTCAGGGATTGCTTCATAGACAATATAAGTTTCTTAGAGGAGAAAGCCCATTTCTTCATCAAGATGCTACAAACAAGAACTCCTCATAATTATGAAAGAACAAGATGCTGCTTGATCTTCTGTTTGCAATAAAACTTACTTACAGATATTTGTTATGCAACTAGGTTTTTATATTGTGTTGAAAAGTAAATAAAGCAGCCTTAAGAGAGAAAAATGGCAGCCAGCTGCACTTGCATGCAGCCTGCTGAAGATCCTGCTAATACATTTTGGTTTACCAAGGTAGTGTTGGTAACACCAATAACTTTATCTAAACTTTTGCAATATTCATCTACTTTTTCCTCATGGCCTCCAGTGGCATCTGCAGACAAATTATTATATATCTCAGCTCTCATTTCTTTAAAATATAATCTAGTTGAAGAGGTATGAGTTTCTAGTCTTCATAACAATGCAAAAAAGCTTGAAAATATTACACAAATGTCACCTAAAGGCTTTGTGAATTTCTTAAAGTCTCAGGATTACACTGACAAATCAAGATTTCTTTTTCTTCTTCTGGATATCCCTCAGAAGATTTTTTTTTTAACTCTCTAAAAATTTCTATTTACTGCTATGCAGTTAAAAAAAAAAAAAAAATGGAGTTCACAATATTAGGGCCATTGAATAGTCTGTGTTTTCCTAGCAGTAAGTGACAATCATTTAATGCTTTAGGGATGGAAGGTACTACAAAGGCCCACTTAAATTCCTGACATTTTTTAATAATTCCATTCAGAAGGAAGCATGTATCTTTCAAAAAGATATGCTAAGAAGAACGATGGTCTGTGTAGACTGGAGAAGACAAATAAAACTGGGCTCTGGCTGAAGTAGGCCAGCCGCTTTGATCAGGAAGTCTTTAAATGAGTTTAGGCTTTTATAATCTGAAAAGCAACTTGCAGAAGGTGAAAGAGCCAAATATATTTTCTCTCCTAGTGTTGATGTTGTCAGTATTATATAGCCATAAAAGTTTCTACACACACATCTGCTTTCTGAATCAATCTAGAGTTTAATAAGCCAGCAATTAGAGACCAAACTGAGTGATCTTTCATCTCTATTTGTAGTTTGCTTCCTTTTAGCAATGTTGTTCATTGTCTATCAAGAGGGTTTTTTTTATTTTTTAATTCTCTTAGATAAATTGCATGTGTCTGATCCACTTGGATGATTCAGAGCTAAGATCTTTTTAATGTTGACCTTTGCAAAGGTCTCTTTGCCATCTGCTTTTATATTTAATTAGCATTTTTTTCCTTTTGCAGCAATCTCTCAAAGAATGAAAGAAATGACCATAATTAGCCCTATCAGTTTGCCCTTATTTGATCTCCTGACCATAGTATCACACGCTGGTGACTACACAGTATTTCCACTGTGGAGCAGTCATGAGACATCATACTTGTTATAACTATTATTCTTGATAAGAAAATACAAGATAGATTTCCCTCCCTCCCATGTAAACTCTTATACCATAGCAGAAGAACAATTTTATTATTATGCCTTCTTTTTTTCTTGTTCTTAATGTTATTTCATTACATCTTTTGGGCAATCTTACATTTGTTAAGCAAAACCATTTAGAAGTATTTTGATATTGGCATAAGCAGCTCCACTGCTGGAGACACACAGTTTCTGACAGCTAAATATGACTCAAAGTAATACAAATACAGACTTAATATCAGAGATTAGACTGAGCATTTCATTCCTGAGAACCTGACCAACAAAATGAAAATCTGCTCCTGAAAGCTACGTCCCACTTTAAGGCAATTCTCTGCACAGCAGTCTAAGCATAATGTATTCATTTTAAACAAAGAACCCTGGGCATAAAGTGTATTCATCACAATAGTTAATATCATTATTCCATGTATGTCAGGCAATGGGGTTTTTTGTTTGTTTAGTTGGTTGGTTTTTTCTATTAAGGCATTTTAATTTCAGGGCCAAATTTTCCATGCCTGGATTTCCAGGGCATCACTTATGTATGCTTTAAGTTGTGGCAGTATATAACTGAAAAAGAGTTGTCTGTCATAAAGAAAACATTCTTCTATAATAGGTATAAAGTAACCAGAATGGAAGAACCAAAAGAAGCAGTTTATACATCTACACACAGCAGACAGGGCTCACGAGCAGCCATTACACATGCCTCAGCTGGGATTTGTGCAGCTGCAGGATGGTGCTTCAGTTCCATATTGTCTGAACTGCCTGTGAAAATTGGATCTCATTCCTTCCATTTTTTCTCAGAAGTCTCTCCATTGAGCCTGACTGTTTGCTCATTGTTCAGCAAAGGGGTGAATTTAATCTTTCTGGCACATAGCTTTAAAAAATATTTTATTTCTTCTAAAGTGTTTAATTTACCTCCTAAATTTTTCACAAGATCATGCATACAGAATTAATATTGTCCTAATTAACCAGGCATATGAATTCCTACCTCCTGAAACAAGATTTCAAAACCTTGTATCAAATATTTCCATGCCATAAGTTGAGATCCTCTGTATTTTAATTTCCAGTGGATGCCTTTGGTCTCCATGGAAACTGCTCCAAGGAGGTTTGAAATGTTACATATTATTTAATATATCTTATATTCACATAAATGTTGCCAGAAGATCTGTCATATCTTTTCAAGTGTAAAGTACCAAGGGAGTCAAGCAAAGGAATACATTGAATTGAAACTCATTGTAGCCCATCACTGTAAACACCACTGGCCTTAAAAGACTTTCAGTGAGACTCCTGAGAACAATCTTGAAAAATCAATAATCTCAGCAGAAAACACACCAATTATTATAGTCAACAAGCTCATAATAAATCATGACATTCTGTAATATATGCCATTGAATCTTGGGTAGACTTTAAACAATTAATTATGCCATATTTGTCACTCAAACTTAAAAAGTAATAAGGTTTTTGGGATTTATGTGGTGATTCTTTGATATTTAACACAAGTTATACACTTAAAATCTATAAAGATACTTTGGTTATCAAGGAAATAAAAATACACGACAGTTAATTGATACTCTTATTCCATAAGTTTTCACAAAAGAGATCATCTCATAACAAAATTGTTGTTTACAAGTGAGTCTAAAGAAAAAAAGTAATCATACAACTACATATACAATTATGCTAAAGAGAATAATTGAAATTTTTCAAAACAGTGCACCAAGATTTTTCTTGGATGTAAAACTACTCCTACTGAAATATTCTTACAATGTGGTACAAATTGCTACAGAAGCCTCAGCTTCTTTGGCAAAAGACAAGCAGGAGGAATGATTGTGGAGTGGTAAGAAAAAACAAAGAAAAAGTGATTTAAAGAAATGCATCATCAGGGAAATACCTACAGAGCAAGTAGGACTGCAGCATGCACAAGGTCAGCTGCAGCTAGCACAGAAAACAATAGCAGCGAAGACATGGTGCTCTGAGCTCTAGTTGTTCACTGAAGACCCTCAGCAGGTCCTTTCCTTTCTTTCTGCTATGTGGGCCTATACTTTAACAATAAATAATCTCCTTCACACAAAATGAGGGATTGCCTACAGTCCCTTATTCCTTATTGCTTTATAACACTAACTCTAAAGTAGAGGTGTGTTTCTCTGCCAAGATGTCTAACATACTGCATGTGACACTTAGGCTCGCCTTTTCTCAAGCCATGAAGACCTGCTGCTGGAAAGGTTGTGGCCCAGAGCATCATGTTAAGGACACTGGCCTCCTCTGTCTCTAATCCAAGGTAGGAAGTGTATTCCAGGTGCTTGCAGGGAGAGAGGACTGTGAGGCAGGCAGGCACTCCTAACAGGGGACAGCTATTCACACGAAGTACCTCTTTAGGAAAAGAGACTCATTTAATGTAGCTTTGCTTAGAGCATGGGGACTACAGATACTTCTCATATTTGGATTTAGCACTTAGGAAGCATTTCTATCCCCCCTTTACTGGCTATTACTAGTGTTACAGCGAGAACAGACTAGATAACGCACATGTAATTATAGCATGCAATATAACAACACTAGTATCATCCACTAACGAGTCAATATACCCGGGGCATTGATTCTTTGCTTTCTATTGTAATAATAATAATAAAAAGTTCAACATAAAGTCTTTATCTGGGATTAATGACTGACTGTGTTAATGGCCTGCAACTCAGTTGCTATTGCTTAATAATGATGTTTGATATTCATGTAGCTCCTTTCTTTGAAGAATCTTAAATTTTAAGTATCAGTTTCCATTCAGTGCATTTATATTTCAAGTATCCCAAAGTGGTAGTAGAAAGATGTGGGCGAGGGCAATAGTTATTATGTGCCAAGCAGTAGTGCAGAGGTTTGAAAATTAGTTTAGTAGCACTGATGAGAGGGCTACTCTCTGCAGAGGAACTACTGCAATGGATTAACAAAACCACATATTTAAACAGCCCACTCAGAAGGGAAGAACGAAGTAAACAATTGTTCAAGCACAGCAGACTCCTGAAGATTCTTTTGTAGTATTTCATTACCCCTGCCAATACAGTCTGATAAATTTTCATATAAAATTATGATGGTTTTAAACAGTAAAATATTCACTTTGTTGTGTGGTTCATTGCCTCTTACAGCTGAATTGTGAAATGCAGGACCTCAATACTATCATGAGGAAATAATAATTTAGCAATCATGCTAACCCACAGCAGGAAAAAGGTTCATGTATAACATATTTTAAAGAAGCTGTATTTCATTCTTCACAGAAATGAAAGATTTTCTCAGTCCTTGAAGGTCTGGGTATGTGTCTCTGCCATTTGGTATCATATTATGTTGAATTATAATTCTACTTTCATGTTGTGATCTCCTGTTGAGAAACTAAATAAAACAAAAGGCTGAATTGAACAGAGGTTTGAGATTGCAGAAGAGATCTGAAGTTTCTTAAAAGCAATGGACTGTTAGACCATGATCCCAGATAAAAGGGGAAATAAAATTCAATTTAATTAGAATATAATGCATCAACATGTAGCTTTGTGCTGAATAAAAGCATACATTGTTGCTGGCAACTCAAGTTTTCATGACTGTTTCTGAAACCTCGCTGTGTTTAAGCCTGCATATTCTAATGGGTGATTTAAAAACAACCACCCAAAAACCCAAGAAAAAAGCAGCCACTCAGCTCTCTGGGTCAATGTTAACAACCCTGTGATTCATAAATCAGTTTGAACTTTTAAAGATATTTTGTGGATTTCTGCCACTTGAACTAACGAAAAAAATGACAGCTACTGTAGATATCAAGAGCTCCATACTGTCACTGCTTTTGTATCTTTGTGGACAGCAACAGAATTATCTGAGTAAATGTGAGTTTTGCCTCTAGCTTCCAGAAAAACTGGCCTCTCAGACATAGATGACTTTTCTTATTTCCCTCCTCAAACTCTGATCCTCAAGCATGATTCCCTCTCATATTCAGCATAGCTGTTAACTTCATTCCTCTTCCCTGAACACTTCCCAGACCTACATTCCATTTCTCATTGTTTCCCAGTTTTAACATATCTTGATCCACTTAGTTACAGTTCCTCAGCCCAAGTCTTTTGCATCAGCCAGTCCCAAACATATTTTACCTCTAAATCCTTGACTAAGTCATATTTCTTCTCACTACTCTTTCTAGTGCAGTTCTTGTCTCTTTTTCACAATGACTGTCAAAAATAGGGCAAACAAGATCACTAAAACCACAGGCAAAAATTCCCTTATTTCATTCCATGAGCTTGGCTCCAGGATTCCCATAACTTCAGGCATTTGAACTGTTGGGTGATGACCTGTAATAAACCTCTGATCTCCTAAGCCTGTGCATTTTAAAAAATATTATCTTGGGCAAATACAGGTAACAACAGTTTTAAGGCACTGCTCTGAAGGACAGTGGGCAAATGAAATTAACTGCTAAAGATAAATCACCACAGTGTTTATTTAATCTACTGGCTACACAACATTAAGAAGCTAGCTTGAGGCAGTCACAGCCTCAGACTGTTACGTATTGGTAGTCATATCTGACTAAGAAGGGTTAATTAGAAAAGTGTCAGAAACCTTAGCAAAAAGTATGGCCATAATCAATATGTAGGTATCTGTTCCGTCTCCAGTGACAGCAGTGAAAACTGTATTAAATTCAGTCATTTCACAGAAGAAGAAATTTGCCTTTCTATCAGTTATAAAGACTTTGAGTACAGATCAAAATTTATTAAAAAAAGCAAAATACCCTTGTTTTCAAAGCTGATTTTTCAATGAGAACAATATAGAATGAACAAATTGCCTCATACAGGATTTTGCAGTATATCATCAATTCCAGATACTGGAATTAGGAATTACTTCCTAATTTCACAATTCATTTATAAGCCAGTGCTTGTGGTATAAATTACAAAGTATGAACTAACATGAATTTTGTGATGATACTATTCTTTCTTCTGGTCTGCTATGATATAAGATTTGTAATTTTATGTCCCTAAATGGATCATAACTTGTTACAGAAAAACACATCTCAACACCAAAGACAATATAATATAATTTAAGAGACACATCCTTAATTAAGAACTGGAAGGCAGTGGAGTGGAACAGTCATAATATAGCACTGAATGGGGTCAAAATAACCCTCATGTATGTGAGTATTAGGTCAGTGAGCTCTTGACTAATATGATAGTTTTTCTTTATTACATGCAGCACCTTGTTTATCTAATATTCAATAGCATTCCAACTAAGCCAGAAATATCAGATGAAATACATTACAAAATGTTTCTTGGAAATTGAAGCACATCACATCCACTGTATTTACCTCTTCTACAATGGCAGTAGTATCTCTAAAGAATTTCAGCAGTTTCATTCAGGACAATCTCTCCTATGTTTTCACTCTGTCAAACTTTGCTTATCAGCAGAGGAGTACAAAATAGCATCAAACTGAACAGCAAGAATCTTTTTACTCTTTGCAAACCAAAAGACTGAGCGAAAATACATTTAAATGCAGTGGCAATTTAACCCATCCTTTACTAACAGCTTCATCCTTACCTTGCTAGAACTAGGAAGGGCTCTCCAAGACATTTTGTCTTCTCTTATATTTACCTTGTATTAAAATAAATCTGTGATCATATATTAAATTCTTTGACATTGTTAATGTGTAGAGTTTTAGTTTCTGGTGGGCAATCAGGTATTTTTGGTGTTTTGTGATTTCTTGGGGTTTTTTGTTTGTTTTTTTTTTTTTCTGTTTTCTATGTAAAATAGCAAAGCCATCTTTTTAATCAGAGTAAATAATAACAGACCATAATCCATAGTTTTAAAATAAAAGTATCTTGTAATTACTCTTCTTAAAAAAAAAAAAAAAAAAAGAACAAGAGAGAAACATGACAGATGTAGTTGAAGATAAAACTGTGGTTTAAGACACCATACTGCCAAATATCTGCCTTCAGAATTTATTTAGACTATAACAATTTTGTACATTCCCATAATCATATGAATCAGTAACTGTCATAACCCCACCTAGGTTCAAGTTCTCTGAGAAACACATAACTCCCTAAGAACTGGTTGTGTGAAACGTAGCTGAGAGAAAAACCACTTTGAATCGTATCTTTTTTTATATATGATGAAATCGTACCTTGATCCATGGTCTGTATAAAATAAAAGGTAGATATTTTTAATCTAGCTACAGAAATTGGGGAAACACCAGTCTTGGTTAAATAGAGTTGGATGTACAAATACCTTGTTTAATCACATAGTTATCACAGTGTATGCCTTTAAATGACATTGCATGCGCTGTTGAGGAGCATCTACTATACATCCTTATAGTTGGAAAGGACCACCAGGGTCATCAAGTCCAACCTTCATCCCAACATCTCTCTAGTCGCTAGACCATAGCCTCAAGTGCTACATCTACTTGTTTTTTAAACACCTCCAGGGATGGTGACTCTACCACCTCCCTGGGCAGTCCATTCCAGTGCCTAAATACTCTCTCAGTAAAGAATTCCTTCTTAATATGTAATCTAAACCTCCTCTGATGCTACTTAAGGCCATTTCTTCTCATCCTATCATTAGTACTTTGGGAGAAGAGACCAACACTAGCCTCACTACAACCTCTTTTTAGGTAGTTGTAGAGAGCAATAAGGTCTCCTCTCAGTCTCCTTTTCTCCAGACTAAACAATCCCAGTTCCCTCAATCTCTCTTCAAAAGGCATGTTCTCCAGACCTCTCACCAGCCTCGTTGCCCTTCTCTGGATCCACTCCAGCACCTCAATGTCTGTCTTGTACCGTGGAGCCCAAAACTGGACACAGTACTCAAGGTGGGGTCTCATGAGTGCCAAGTACAGGAGCACAATCATCTCCCTACTCCTGATGGTCACACTGTTTCTGATACAGGCCTGTATGCTGTTGGCCTTCTTGGCCACCTGGGCAGATTGTTGGCTCATGATCAGTCCCCAGGTCCTTTTCCACCAAGCAGCTTTCCAGCCACACTTCCCCAAACCTGTAGCGTTGCATGGGGTTGTTCTGACCGAAGTGCACAGCTCGGCACTTGGCTTTGTTAAACCTCATACAGTTAACCTCAGCCCATTGCTCCAGACTGTCCAAATCCCTCTGCACAGCCTTCCTACCCTTGAGCAGATCAACACTCCCGCTTAGTTTTGTGTCATCTGCAAATTTACTGAGGGTGCATTCAATCCCCTCATCCAGGTTATTGATAAAGATATTATATAAGACTGGTCCCAACGCCGAGCCCTGAGGGACACTGCTTGTGACCGGTCACCAACTGGATTTAACTCCACTCATCACAACTCTCTGGGCTCGGCCATCCAGCCAGTTTCTAACCCAGAAAAGAGTCCATCTGTCTAAGCCATGAACCACCAGCTTGTCCAGCAGAATGCTGTGGGAAACAGTGTCAAATGCCTTACTGAAGTCCAGGTAGACAACACCCACCATTTTCCCTCATCCACTACGCAGGTCACCTGATCATAGAAGGAGATCAGGTTGGTCATACAGGACCTGCCCTTCATGAACCCATGTTGGCTGGGCCTTATCCTCCTGTTGTCCTGTACTTGCTGTGTGATCATCCCCAAGATGAACCTCTCCATAATCTTCCCCGGTACTGAGGTTATGCTGACAGGCCTGGAGTTCCCTGGATCCTCCTTCCTGCCCTTCTTGTACATGGGTTTCACATTGGCAAGTCTCCAGTTATCCAGGACCTCCCCAGTTGACCAGGATTGCTGATAAATGGTGGAGATCTGCTTGGCAATCTCCTCCACCAGCTCCCTCAGCACTCTCAGGTGGATCTCA
>JAVSBS010014769.1:9956-24126 GCA_033124195.1 Coracias cyanogaster | reverse complement strand
CCCCATACCTGTTGTGCAATGGCAATCAGGAAGCGGAAGGAGGCCACAAGGGGGTTCACCTGCCTCACCAAGCAGGTACCTGTTTTCATTCCCTCTCACCTCTTAGGTCCTCGCCTTTTACCTGATGGAAAGGGAGGAGGGGATCCTCTCCTTCTAATGGAGTCTCCTCCTGCTGCCCTTGCCTCAAGGATGGTAGGGCCTGACTCCACCAGTCTATTTCCCTCTCATACTCCCTTATTGTTCTCAGCCTTTCAATCTCCTTCTTTATCTCTGCCACAAGGCAGAGCAGACCATTCTCCTGGTCACACTGGACACTGGTGTTATCTCCGGCACTCTCTGCTAGCAGCACTCTCTGCAGCTGGAGCCCTGGACACCTGAGTGTTTCTGCGGGACCTCTGTCTGGATCACAACATTCTTTCTTGCAGGAGCTTTTGCCTGGCTCGCCACCATCACTGGTCCTGCCAGTACAACCGAGTGCTCCGAATGTAGTACCCCACTCCCTACACTCGACCTCGCTGGGCGGTGGCTCTTCGGGGCAGCGCCTTGAGGCGGGGGCGGTCGCTGCGGCTCCGCCCACTCCTCCCCCGCGGCTCTCGCGAGAGCTGCTGGTGCCGGTCTGGGCTGCGGTGCTGCCCGTGCACGTCCGCCTGCCGGTCCCCATTTTGGATCGCCGAGACCTGGCGATCCGATAGCTGTGGTTGTCTGGCTCTTCGCCGTCTGAGGGTGACGGCCACTCTCGTCTTTCAAGCCGGAGGTGGGGGGCAAGGTACCACCAACTGAATTTACCTCTGGTACTAGCAGAGCTCTCAGCGCCCTGTCTGGGTGTCCTGCTGCGCAAACGGCAGCGCCCGAGGCAGGCCCGCTCGCTGCTTGTTTGCTTGGTGCGCAGGGACTAAGTTGCTGCGCTCCCTGAGGGCTTCTTTAATGGGGGAAGGGGAGCGACGGGGAGGGTGGTCTCAGCAATTGGCCGTTAACACCTCGTTAAGGGGTTGTTACACCTCGTTTAAGTTCTGCCGCCGGTGGGGCTGGATCACCCGCGCCGCCTCAGCAGTCCGCCCACAAGTTGCTGATTCTCAGCACAGGGAAGCTGCTTTTCCCGGCTTCAGTAAACCCCCAAAGACCCTTTTTTCTGGCACTGTTTTTTGCCTCAAATCCCTTCCCCAGGGCGGGCTTACCTGTCACTGGAGCTGGTCTCAGCGAGGACAGAAAGCTCCTCAGGAGAAAAGGATTGTAGACGTGAACATACTAGGAAGGAGTTTTCTTAATGAGGAAAAGATTTGTATTACCTAGTACTATATTAAAAAAAAAAAAGCCTTTTGAAAGAAGTAGCGTTATTTCCAATGAATGCTTGTCAACTGCCCAAGTAAAATGCAAGCATATAGCATCTGAAGACAGCAAGCTTAAGTGCTGATGCCTATTTTGTTTATCTAATTATACATATAAGATAGTTTCAGAGAGGAAATAATAAATCTTCCTTTTCTGTGTTCATTGTACTGCAGTGTTTTCTGATACCTCTCTCCCACTTACTTCCTTCAAACAACCCACTGTATTTAGAACTGCATGGTTATTCTGCAGAAAAAACATATCCTTCCTGATGTACAAAGAGAAAATATAGTTCCCTTTATGACAAGTGGATCCAAACTGGCTTGTGAGATTCATGTATAAAAATATTTAAAGGTTTAAACTTCTTTTTCTAAAATTAATTTTAGCTGCACAAGTACTTGTTTAATAGTACACAAGGTCTCTAACTGTTTGTATGTTTTCTTTTTTCCTACAATGTGGCTCTTACATTTCCTTTTTCCCCATGTTTATTTACTTTACCAAGTTCACACTGTTCCCCAGTACAAAAATACATCTTGGTGAATATGTATCAAGAGGAAATCTTGGTACAAGCTCAGCTAAATTATTGTGGAAGACGAAAAAACTGAGTTTGATAATTGCCAAAATCAAGTTTCCACTTTTTCTTTACATTTTATTATAGAGTATATTACCTCTGCATTATTTTCACATAGGCTCAGCATACCACATATCTGTCATACAGGTACATTGTCAACCTCTGCCATGCAGATTTTCTGAAAATGTAAAATTTAACTTTCACAGTTTGCACAAAAAAAATTTGAATCTGAGAAGGTAGAAAAATTTCTACTGTCTTCAGTGGACTTTTTGGCAAGTTTTTTTCAACAGTTCTCAGGTATATCTGGAGCATCAGTATTGCCTGTACAAGAGAATTGAATCTTCAGATCTTCCCAACATCAGATTAGGAGAGAGATTGGTAGAAAGAATCCATTTTGCATAAAGAACAACATCAATAAGAATGAATATTGTTAAAAGAACTTTTTTTTTTCTTTAAAAAACCTGATTTTAATGAATGTGCTTTGAAGCACAAAAACACAGACAACTTGAAATTTTCTTGCCAAATGTGAGCCTGACATATAGAGAGATAGAGTAGCAGCCTAGGCTCTCTGACTGTTGCATCAAATCCTGCCGCAAGCAAATGAGCACTGATGCTCCATTCCACTCCTAGTTCTGTTTCCATTTGCAAATTGGCCGGTAAATATTTGGTATTTATCCTTTTCCCACTCTTGAAACTCTGCATGTTACCAACACCATGCAGATTACAGTAATATACAAAGGCATTAAATAGCATTCCCTGAATTCCACTGGAAGAAATTTTCTAATCTCTTAAATGCTGAATATTTCAGAAATATTTTGACAGAGTAAAACCTTCATCTTCCAAAAAATACTTAAACTGCCTTTAGAAGTGCACTTTTGAAGCTAATATTAACTTCTGAGTGTATCCAGTAAGATATCTTTTATATATATAGGAAGATAACAAAGTTAAATAGTAATCAATTGTAGAATTCTTCTAGCAAGGTCTGATTTCAAAATGTCATTATCCTAGCCTAGGCTATGTAACTCACTATATATCATCATAGATTCCATCCTTATTGACTGAGCTGGGAGGCCTGCAGGGCTTGTTAAAGTCTATAACATCTATTTAAAGAGTTTCGGTTTTGGCATTTGGTAGAAGCAACCTGACATCAGCTAATCTGAAGTACTTCATCTATGCAAATAAAAAAATCACTGTAGTTCTAGAATTTGAGGCAGGAACTTCAAATTTTTCAAAGTTCTTTTTGGCCACATGATAAAATGCAACATATGAACATATTTTCAGCATCTGTTTTTCTCCTAAAAGTTTACTCTGTGATGTAGTAGCTTCAGTGACATAACTTTGTGAGTGGAAAATCTTTAGTCTTGCCAAATATCCCTACAATGTAGAGTCCCAAAAGGTTCACACTAAGAGAAACAGCTGCACTACCTTTTCGAGTAAAAACAGTTTTATTTTTTTGGGCCCTCATTCAACACTTAAATACAACATGCAAGAAGCCTAACTGAGGCGTAAGAACTTAAACACATGCCTAGGTTCTGCTGAATAAACGCTCTCTCTATTCTGTATATGTTTTGTTTCTTTTTTTTTTTTTAGGTGTTTATTTGCACCAAACATTGACAGAGTTTAGCGTAGCTTCGGATGTCATACTTTTTATTCATTCTAGAACATATAGGCATGAATAAGTGAGATGTAAGTAATCCAGTCTTTAGTTTCAAATAAAAAAGACTCTCTGTAAACAGTAAAAATGTGCAGGTTTCAAAAGTCTATCAAGGGTTCCTTGGTAAACAGGTTTCATATTACAGAAAGCTACTGGTTTGCTCGCTCTGTTACATCCAGGGGTTCTACCTACTCCAAAGAAAAGAATCAGGGTCAGAATGAAGCACTGTAGTGGGTAGAATGAGGCTTCTCTATCGCTCTCCCTCCTCAGTTGGACAGAGGAGAGAGAATATAATGGGTTGAGATAAGGACAGTGAGTGATCATTCACCAGTTACCATCGTGGGCAAAACAGACTTGACTTGGGGAAAATTAATTTAATTTATTACTGATCAGATACAGGTAGGATAATGAGAAATAGAAATGAAATCTTAAAAACACCTTCCCCCTACCCCTGCCTATTTCTGGGGCTTTACTCCCAGTTTCTCTGCCTCCTTCCTCCACTGGCACAGGGGGATGGGGAATGGGAGTTGCAGTCAGTTCACCACATGTTGTTTCTGCTGCTCCTTCCTATGCAGGGGGAAGACTCCTCCCACTCTTCCGCTCCTGCAGCTTGGAGCCGCTCCCACAGGAAATAGTTCTCCATGAATTTCTCCAACACTGAGTCCTTCCCTTGGGCTGTAGTTCTTTATGAACTGCTCCAGCATGGGTCCCATCTATGGGGTGTAGTCCTTTAGCAACAGGCATCCAGCTGCTCCAGCGTGGGGTCCTCTATGGATGTAGGTGGCTATCTGCTCCACTGTTAACTTCCATTGGTTTCAAGAGGACAGCCTGCCTCACCATGGTCTTCACTATGGGGTGCAGGGGAATCTCTGCTCCAGTGCCTGGAGCATCTCCTCCCCCTCCTTCACTGACCTTGGTGTCTGTGTAGCTGTTTTTCTCACATATTCTCACTCTTTTTTCCAGCTGAAGTTGCCATTGCATGGGTTTTTTTCCCCTTCTTAAATATGTTATCCCAGGGGTGCTACAACTATCACTGATGGGCTCAGCCTCGGCCAGTGTTGGGTCCATCTTAGACCTGTCTGTCATTGGCTTTATCAGTCATGGAGGAAGCTTCTGGCAGTTCCTCACAGAAGCCACTCCTCTAGTCCCCTCACTACCAAAACCTTGCAAACCAAATACAAGTACTAAAACATGTCTGCAAGAAGGTATCTTCCGTTTTCTAAGTCATTGTCATTATCCATTAAAAACTAGATCATCTGCTTTGAAATTTTTCTAACCATGACTTTGCTCCTTATTTATTTGTTAGGGGATTGCTTGGTAGTTTTTTGTCCAGTTTGTGTTCACCTCTCCTCCCCCTTTGAACTTAGGGTCACAGATGTAAAACCTTTATCAGAATTAAGGATTTGGAAGAGACCTGTCCTTGTGACTTTGCTTCTGGAAAGCATTTGATTGAAAGGGTAATCTGAAGATAGAGTGCAGTGCATTGTATTTTCTGCTATGAAATTTGTAGAGGATACCTTTCGTTATTACTGATTGACAAATGAGATGTTATGTATTGGAAGACAGAGGCTATATCACAAGCTACCATTTATGTCAGAACAGTGACAGAGTGTTTTAATTAAATGTATAAAGAGGTGTATGATAAGAGGGGAAAGGTACTGTAACACTGCAAGTACATACAAAGCTAGCTAGACATTTTAGCCGTGTTTCCTCAGATATACTCTTTTATTGTGCAATGTTAGTGGCAAAAAGGTTGCAGGGCTAAGAATTAACTTTTTGATCTGACAGCACTGTATTACTGAGATTCAAGAGGCTCAGCGCAATGTTTTTTCTCTCCTGTGAATCTATACAAAGGACAAAAGCACAGTCACTTTTTGTATAGTCAATAAAGCACTGAAAAATGTCACATCACTCTTCCTTTATTGGACTGATCTTACTGAGGATGCAAGTATTCGTTTACTTTTTACACAGAATATGCCAAAAAGATAGCATGGTCCCTAGTAAGCATCATATCACACAAACATTTATAAGCAAATATTCTGCAGAACAAGCAGTATTTACTGTTCATGCTCCCAGTTATCATTTGTGGATATGGATTCAGTTGTTGGTTCATCAACTGACCTTTAAGGAAAAGGTAGATTACAAGTTAGTGATTTGCTTTCAGACCTCATTCTTCATGCTGCTGTTGGTCTCTTGTGCATCTTTGGACAAGAAGCTTCTGAGTCTTTAACTCAAGGATTTTGGCATAACACCATTCATGTAGGGGCTAATATCTTTCATCTCTCTTGGAAGATATGTGCTTCCATTAAACTGTGTCATAATGGTTTTCCTTTTAGCCCTGATGTAGCCGAGTGTCATTTTACTGAATTGTAAGTATAGCAGAAAAAACCCAAACCATCAGCTTTAAGAGATAGTAATCCATTACAGAAATCTCGTGCAACAGTTAAGTGCTAGGAAGTACTGATGGCCAAACATTGACTGCCTCCCATTAAAAGATAGTTACTGAAATGTGGCTGTGTCTTTAACTAAAAAGTAGTTCTAATAAGAATGTCCCTTTTTCCTTAACAGCAGCTAGCAATCACTTCTATTTATTAGTATTATTTTGAGCTCAGTGTTTTGCAAACAATTTTCACCTTCTGCTCTTTTAAAGCTACCATACTCTTGCAGACTTGCAAAAAAGAACTGTGAAATGTGATCTAACATATGGAAAGAACAAAACAGAATAAATACAGAACAAAAAACCTTGAGCACTGAATTGTAATAGCTACCTTTGTAATACATGGATGACAAATAGAGGCAACTAATAAAGACTTCCCATTTGTTAGAAAAGGCAGATCAGTTAAAGGGGCTCACACAGTTTGACAAATGTTCTTAAGGAGGCAAGAAACGGTTTTCATGATGTGAGGACAAACAAATCCCATAACTAGACGGACATTCTCAGCAGGATTCTTCTGGTTAATTTGTCCAGCCCTTGGAAAACAGAAACCATGACTACTGGATTCCTGGACAGAAGAGGTGCACAAGAATTTTTCTACAGCATCCAGGTAGTGTTTACCTGCAGGTGGGGTTCATCACTCAGATCAGTCCTACTGGAAGCAAACTCCCCAATTTTGCACTCTCTTCAACCTGCAAATCAAGTTGGAGAAGATGGAGGGAAGGCATGCAAGAGCACAGTCCCCTTTACCACTACCCAAACCCCTGCTGGAGCACCATATGTTGACAAGAAAAAGGATACCAGTCTTGTATTCTGTCATCAAATGACACAGAGGATTTCACGTGAGCGCTACAGAAGAACCACAGCCATTGTTCACTCTAGTCTGTCAGAAATGTGACTAAACCTAAACAAAAAAGGCTTAAAATACTGTAAGGATAAGCTATGATGAATTTTTTGTTTAATTTCTTTCTGCTAGTATTTATTTCATTCCCCCACCTCTTATGTCCATTCCCCCTTATATGTGTGAGATCAAAAAAGGAGGGCAATCATTTATGACCAATAGGTCAGTGAGCTACCTTGGGCAACAGGGAATGGAGCCACAACAAACAGTAGTAGATACTGGCTTTACTCACTGATCAGGAATAGCTAGAGTAAAATTATTGTAAGGGAAGAGGAATGACAAAAGAATCATAGGATTAAAGGTAATGGCTTCAAGTATCTGGGAAGCTGATTAATCCAGCTGTCTTCACAGCACCAGAAGAAATAATGTCAAATGTAACAATATTTTTAGGAACAGTAGAATAAGAATATATGCAGGGGAGAATGACTGTGATGTTTCTATCAGAGAGCTGCCTGAGTATACATAAAGTTCTGAAGGTGCAAAATAGCTACTGGCAGCACGTGTTTTATTTTGCAAATTGATTTTCAAGAGAGACACTAAAGCTTTTTTCTTCTTTCTCTCCTTCTTTCACAAGGACAGCCTGAGTAAAATTTAATATAGCATGCAGAAGTTATGGACCCTTGTAAATGTAATTATTTGGGGAGAAGGTGTTGAACAGTTGGGGGTTTGGAGTCTGAACAGAAGCCGGGAAAGGAAATAAGAAATGCCAGAAAAAGCAGCATAACAAATAGACAGAAATCCTATTAAATACTCAAACCTGAAGAGAAAATACACATGAGAAATACACAACTGGAACAGAGCAGAAAAATACTTTTCTGCATATATTTCCCACAACTAAAACTTCAGTAGATTTCATGGGGTTTGGATCAGGCCTCTAAGAATGAAAGATATGAATGACAAATAAGAAAGTATTAAAAAAGATTTAATAAGGAAGAAATAAACTCTTCAGTTTAATAAATGTTGATATGGAGGGACATAATATAATATTAGAAATCCATATTATATATTTATATATGTATGCTTAAACTCAATATATAATGTAGAACAATATTTTTAAAGGAAAACTGTCTGTGAAAAAGCATATAACAAATCTATATGTTAGTTAAATATTATTTTAATAGAAAAATAACTTGAATTATACATAAATATGAATTTTTAAAATTATAAAATGGAATAAAAATAACTGAAAAGTCATGCCCATACAGCGCTGGCAGGAGTTAATATGTCAATAATTAAAAAAAAAAAACACCAAACCAACAAAAAAAATCCACCAACAAACACAACAACTAAAACCTCAAAACCAAAACTGAAAATTCCCCACTTCATCTATTATTTTCCCTTCAGTATTTTTTGCCATGAGAGTGCATCACAACAGGTAACTATGAATTGGTCATTTTACCTATATATGCTCCCATCCAAGACAGATATTCCAAATAAGGGAGCAGTATGTCTGATCTGCCTCCAAAACTCGTCGTGCTTCTTTTGGTTTCTACGCAGAGTATTTTATCCAAACAGCCTTTTTCTCTTTCTTTTTGACATTTTGCCTTTCTTATCTGCTTCTTGGCTTACCCTGATTTTATCTGACTCCCATCACAGAAGAGAAACAATTTTCTTTTCCTCCATTTATTCTTCAGCCCAAATCATACCATCTGTCAAGGCAGTGTAAATTAGTAGCTCTGTGGAAAAAAAGGGTTTTGATATTTTAGTGTGCTGGGACATTACAGGATTACTGATAATGACTGTGACTGATGATAGAGGCTAAGAGATTGTTTTCAAAAAGTGTCCTGCTAGAAGTTGTCTGAACAGGTCTTACCAGTGAGAAGGAAAATAAAAAATACTAATTTTCCTATTATTGCTGACATTAATGAAAGGAAACATGGTTGCATTTTGATAAACATATTTAACTAAAATCTGTGTTTGTTAAAGAAACATCTTCTCCAATAAAAGTATATATTTCTGACCAACTCTCTTTTTTTTTACTATCCCTTGTACCTTAGGAACTCAGATCAATGAGTTCGTAGAAATTGAGAGGGGGCAGTTTCCATTCTTATTGACAGCTTCACTTATCAGAGTCATAATGGACTTCTAGCAACATTTCACATTGTCCTGATTTGAGTTATAACAGAAAAATTCTGTTCAGTGATTTCACTTTTCAGCTCAGTCTCTTCTTCACTTTCTGAAGTTACTGGCATATTTTTGCAGATAGTGTCTGCTTCCAACAGTGATAATGCTTGATGTTTAGAGTTACTACCAAGGATTGGTGTGCAGACCAAGGTCACTGCTAAATCTTGTGTGCTGCTTTGTGGGGATACAAAGTAAAAGGCTGCACCTGTAGAGAGAAGCAGCCAGGACAGGTGACCCTAAACTGTCCCATGAGAGTTTCCATCCCATATACATCATATTTAGTATAAAGTTGAGGGATCACAAGGGTCAAGCTCTCTTCTTTAATGGCTGGCATCTGAGGAGGACTCTGTTCATTCTGCCTTTGATCCTGATCCATATATTCCTGAATCCAGTTGCAGAATCCAGCTCCTGAATCCACTTCCCATTTGCCACTGAGCCCAGTCGGGGAATTCCCCAGTGCCTGCTCCACAGCATCAGTGATGAGGGTGATGTAATTGCCATCGGGGGTGAGTGAGGGTGTCCATACTGGTTTTGTATATTTGTATATATTCCATTTCATATTTTTTATTATTCTCATTAAAGCTGTTTCAGTTTTCTAATCCATTAATCTCTCTCTGCCCCTTATTCCCTTTCTCCTCCCCTTTGGTGAGGGGAGAGGGGTTAAGAGACAGTGTCTGTTACAGGTCTAGGGGACTGCCCTGACCCTAAACATTAACACACTTTTAAAATGTGCATATTGATTGGAAACTGCAATGAAAACAAAATAAGACACCATAATACAGGAACTGTCTTTCTCTAGGAAACTCAAATTGTTAAAGTTTCTGTATTTTTAATCAAGAATATGTCTTACAGCTTCATGAGAATTTAAAGATGTATTATTGTTCTGTTGCATGCAAAGCTCATACTAGCATTTGGTCCCTCTTCATCGTTCACTTCAAATGATCAGGAGGGCAAGCCAGACACTGATTTCTTAAATCCCTGGTAGTTGGCTTGCTGCTGCACAGAGGCTGCTGTGGAAGCCAAAATTTGAGTGTGCTGTTTGTTTTCTGTGGCCGCTTCCCATGCCTATAGCAAATTAGTTCTCTACAGCAAACGATTTCCAGTTCAGAGGTGGTGGTCACAAGTGGTGTTATCCATCTATAACATCAACACTTACACCTAACACCCCATACCCAAGGTCACTACAGATCTGGACATTTTAAAAACATTGCAAGATTTAACAGCACTTTACTAAAGAAACAAATGTATGCAAGTAAACAAAACTAATTTTGCCAGAGTGAGATAGCAGAGTTAGCCCAGGAACAGTCTCTATTCAGATTGAAAAATATTTACATACTCTCTTAAATAACTGGGCAGAAGTAAGATAATAATAGGAAACAATTCAGGAGATAAGCCTTGTATACAACAAAAGACAATATTAGTGCAATGATTAACTCTGAGAAAGTCATGCAGTGAATTAATTATTTAGTTTATATTAATTTTCAGCAAAAGGATTTTCTTGCTTTCAAACATTTTATTTTTCAGGGCCCTTTACTGCAAGGGTGCATTGGAAAGAATCGTGCCATCAAGACAAGTGACTGATCAGTGGAGGTTTTATCGACAGTTTAATTAAAATAATGGGGAATATAATTCTGATGACTTGTTAAATTGAGGATGTTTCAGGACTGCAGGTCTCAGGCAGAAAAGTGGGACACCTCACTGGGAGTAATTTTAACCAAAAAACACAGCATGGCTAATTGGACCATAAAGTACAAGTTTTCATGATATAGTGAACAAAACAAACAGTTACTTTCCTGAGCACTAATTCCACTTCTCTTGTTTCTCAGGGATCCTGATAATAGTTCAAATATAAGCTTCACACTGGCTCATGTGTTAAGGAAAAGATACAGCAAGTCTCTACCCTTCGTTTACACTACAGATAGAAAAGTAAAGACAATTGTTTTCAATGCTGAACCACCCATGACTCTTAGAATACTTAGATTAACTAATTTCATCAGTGACCACTCATATGGGAAAAAAAAAAATTGTTGCATACAATGTTATCCACAAAATTCTTCTCTATTTTGACACATACATAATATTTGATGTTTCCTCCATCCAAACACGACTTCCGGGGGTGAAAACAATTCTCTTCTACCTGGCCACTTAAGAGTTTAACTCATCACATTTATCATTAACTGGTTCTCTCTGTTTCTTAGAGATTAACTTGTTTTAAATTCTTATCTTCTGACAAAGATGATTTTTACTCTGAGCTGCTTTCTACTAAGCTTTATAAAAAGGGATTTATTTATTTTTTAAAGTTGCAGTATATCAGAAGCTTTAAAGATATTTGCTTTAAATTTCAAATAGAAAATTTAATCTTTGCAAAGGTGCTGAGTTTTGTGAAACTGTACCATTGTTTAAATTTTTGCTTAGGGGTAATAAAAAAAAAAAGTCAGATTTTTACTAGGATGTGCAGTGTGAGACAGCATAAGAAGATTTCTGGTTAATATGCCTTAGAAGTAGTATTATCTCCAGGTTTGTAAATCCTCTGAGATAGTTACATTCCTGTATAAGCATCTCTTTTGAACATTTAAAATGCTACAGTACAGAAAAAATTCCAAATTATTTTTGCTATTTTAGAAGACTAAATTCTATTAACTATTGCATTAAAAATCATAGAATCATATAACGTGTTGTATTTCAGAAATTGTGTGACCAGCAGGAGCAGTGAGGTGATTGTGCCCCTGTACTCGGCACTCATGAGACCACACCTTGAGTACTGTGCCCAGTTTTGGGCACCACAGTACAAGACAGACTTATAATAAATTTTATATATATATATATAATTGAATATAGCACACACATACCATGAAATCACAAAAAACCACTCACTTCTGGAGGTACTCAGAGCAGAGGTGACATTAAAGTCAGATCAGTTTTGCGTGCAGCTGAAACAGAACTCAGAAGGTGATCTTCATTGAACAAATTGGTGTCTGAAAATGTTTCTTGTAAGAAACATTTTGTAAGAATGACCTTTTCTTCTACAGTTAGAAGAAGCCAATCCATTTTCATGATGACTTCTTGTCATTCTTTTGGCTCCACACAGAAAACTCTCAGACTCGTTGGGAAATTAATGTTCTCTGACAGCATTTTAAGTCGTCAAAAGAAAAGCACCAAGTTCATACATATTTTGTTCAGCTGCTAGTTAAGAGAATTTACGAATCCGATTATTTATGGAGTACTTTTTGTGGAGTAACCTTTTTAGGGTAAAGGTTCTTCACGATAGAAACTTATCCACTGGGAAATTACAAGTGATATTTTTATAAAAGTTAAGGCATCTAAATACATAAATAACTGGTAGTAGATGGAGAATCGATACACCATACCAATACCCTAAAACTTTCTTCTCTGTCCTCACCAATGGATTTTCTTATTCTTTATTGCTTTTAAGTAATATATACAGTTCCAAAGCTGAAGCTGTAAACTTCATTAGCAGATTTCAGAGTTACTTCTGATTATTGTAATGATTATTACTCTGCTACTAACTATGCTTATTAAAAAATAAAAGAATAGCACAGAAATATTTCAAAGAAATCTATTTTTCAGCGCATAAACAAATACTTTTTTTACACACAGACATTCACATATTTAGTAAATGAGGTTGTAATGACAACTTCATTATTTTCCTAGCCACCTGAAGGGCCACCTTAGTGCAGCAGCAGATAAAATATCCAACCACTTTTGCTATAAAATAATAATTTAGAGAAGGCTGTTAAGCATTTGAATGTGCTAGAATACTCAAATAACTGTACCTTTGGGATGAACTTTTAAAACCATTTAGCCTCTAATCTACTACATTTGGATGAAATTAGCTTTTCACATTGTCCCTCCCTGCCCTAAAGCTTGTAATAGTCTTTCTTGGAAAGCCTGACAGCGATCCACTGTATTGTAATGCAGCAATTTTAATCCTGTTTCTGTTACTAATGTGCATTCAAAAATTCTATTAAATTAGTGCTTCATTTGGAAAAAAAAAAAAAGGCACACCTTTGGCTGTGGGTATATACAGTAAGTCAACTGAAAGATGTTAAAACCAATTTGGTAACAGTAATAGCAGGGTATTTCTGCAGTACTGCACACCCAGGTAACAAGTAACCTGGTCTTGAAACAACATTTTTAAAGAATACCTCAATATATTTAGCAAAACTGTGTCATGCCTCAAGTTGTTTTGGACATAGCACCAAGTGTATGCTTGGCATTTGCTGATGCAAACATCAATCGTAAAACAAGAGAAGTTGAAGAGTTCCAACCTGAAGTAACTAGGTACTTTGAAGCACTATTTTTTAAAGAACTCCATAGAAGAGTTTTAGCCAGAAAATACATCAAGAGAATAACAATATGGTATAATTATAGTTTTATAATATCATTAGACTGAAAAGAATTTCCATCAAACATGTATGTTTAAGAGATTGAAGTCCACTTAGAGATGAACTGTTACTCAGAGAAAATAGTTTCTGAAGTTCAGACGCTTAAACTGAGAAGTGTATAACTGCATATGCAGGAAGGGACATCAGTGTGAATTAAGTTCAACACCAAGGGAACACCTTTTGTCATCTAATCCCTCATATTTCATTACATTACATTACATATGAGAAGCACATGAAACTAATTTTATCACCTTGTTTCTGAGAGACAAAACTTCAATTGGATCTTATGCCCTGTGAGGGGGGTCTAGTTACTAAGTCAGTAGATATGACCATTTCCTTTTATTCTTATTTCGAGACCTCCTTTTTGTATAAATAAGGTCGAAAGCCTTGACTTAAAAGTAAAAAGAAATAAATTTCCCCCAAGTTAGGGCTATAAAGTCTGCTATCATCACACCAGCTCTGACTGTATAAATTTTCTACTTGTCCTTTGAGGAAGGAGTGATTTGTTTTTTACTTTCATGTGTGCAAAATATAGCAAAATGTAGTCTTAATTAGTGAACAGAATCATAGAATCATAGAATCATAGAATGTGTTGTGTTGTAAGGGACCTCTAAAGGCCATCTAGTCCAACCTCCCTACAATAAGCAGGGGCATCTCTAACTAGAGCAAGTTGCTCAGAGCCCATCAAGCCTGACCTTGAATGACTCCAGGGATGGGGCCTCCACCACCTCTCTGGGCAACCTGTTCCAGTGCTCAA
>JAVSBS010014768.1:15958-30724 GCA_033124195.1 Coracias cyanogaster | reverse complement strand
ACTTGATCTTCCTCAACCAAGGGAAAGTCTTCCTTCCTCTGGACTTTCTCTGTTACCTTTGAATTCTGGGGCTCCTGGTGGCTTGAGCAGTAAAAACTGAAGCAAAGAAGGCATTCAGCAACTTTCCCATCTCTGCATTCTCCGTCACCACGACACTAGCCTCATTCAACAGCAGGCCCACATTCTCCCTGATTTTCCTTTTGCCACCAATATACTTGAAGAAACTCTTCCTGTTGGCCTTGATTTCTCTTGCCAGGTTTAACTCCGAGGAGGCCTTAGCTTTCTTCATTTCATGCCTACATACCCTGACAGAATTCTTGTAATCTTCCCAAGTGATCAGTCCCTTCCTCCATGAAATGTAGACTTCCTTATTCCACTTGAGCTTTTTCAGAAGCTCTCTTCTCAACCAGCAGGTCTCTTATTTCCCTTGCCTGATTTCTTGCTCTTAGGGATACACCGATCCTAAGCATAGAGGAAGAGGTCCTTGAATAGCAGCCAGCTCTCATGAGCTCCCCCTGCCTTCCAGAGCCCTGGCCCATGAGACTTCTCTGAGAAGCTTCTTAAAGAGGTAAAATTAGCCCTCCTAAAGTCCAAGGTTGCAGTCTTACTTGTTGTTTTGTACCTAGTACCCATAATCCTGAACTCTCTCTTCTCATGATCACTGCAAGCAAGGCTGCCCCCAACCTTAACGTCCTCCACTAGTCCCTCTTTGTTTGTTAGCCCTAGGTCCAGTAGTACACCTCTCTTTGTTGGCTCCTCTACCACCTGAGTCAAAAAGCTATGATCAATACACTGGAGAAACCTCCTGGACTGTGTGTGCTTAGCTGTGTGGCCTTCCCACCAAATGTCAGGATAATCGAAGCCTCCCATGAGAACCAGGGCCTGTGATTGTAAGGCTACTTTCAGCTGTCTGTAGAAGGCCTCATCAACTTCCCAATCCTGATCATGTGGTCTGTAATAGACCCCCACAACAGTATCCCTCATACTACCTTGCCCCTTAATCTCTACCCACAAGCTCTCCACTTGCTCATTGTCCACCCCCAGGGAGAGCTCAATACATTCCAGTTGCTCTCTCACATAAAGAGCAACTCCACCACCTTGCCTTGTTGACCTGTCTTTCCTGAAAAGGACATAGCCATCCATGACAGCATTCCAGTCACCTAAGCTGTCCCACCATATCTTGGTAATCGCAATGAGATCATGGCCCTGCAATCGAACACAGATCTCCAATTCCTCCTGTTTATTCCCCATGCTCCGTGCATTGGTATAGAAGCATTTCAGGAAGGGAGTTGAGCCTATAGATCTCATCCTCAAGGGGTGGTAGGCCTTTAGGTTCCCAAAACTGTTAGCACACTGCCCCTTCAGTGCAAATCTACAGCCCTCAGGCGCCTCTCTGACAGGCCCATATACATCCCCATCCCCCTTCAAATCTAGTTTAAAGCTCTGTCAATGAGCCCCACTAACTCATGCCCTAAAACCCTCTTCCCTCTGGGAGATAAGCTTTTCCCACCCATCAGCTGCAGGTCTGGTGTCTTATAAATCAACCCATGATCAAAAAACCTGAAATCCTGCTGGTGACACCAGGCTCAGAGCCAGGCATTCATCTGCTGGCTCTTCCTGTTTATCCCTTCATCAATACCCACAACTGGAGTGATAGAGAACACAACCTGTGCTCCTGATCCCTTGATCAGTTGACCCAGGTCACTGAAATCTTTCTTCATCGCCCTTGGGCTCCTTCTCATAAAATTGTCACTACCTACTTGGAATATCAAAAGGGGATAATAATCTGAGGACTGTATTAGGGAAGGAAGATTCAACTTAACATCCTTAACCCTGGCCCCAGGGAGGCAGCAGACTTCCCTGTGAAACGGGTCTGACCAGCATATTGGGCGTTCCACTCCTTTCAGAAGAGAGTCCCCTATGACAAGGACCCACCTTTCTTTCTTTTCATTAGATGTTTTGATGTGAGGCGTACTCTGTCTAAGCCTCCAAGCCAGGTGAGCTGTCATGCTCATTATCATTTGGTGCCCTTTGCAGAACATCATACCTGTTTTGCAAGGGCACCTGGGAAGGAGAGGTTATTCTTGGGTTGCTGTGCCTTTTGTGCCAGGCAGGAACTTTTTGCCATTGTTCCCCATCCTCTAAATCGTCCCCTTCAGTTGGGCAGAGAGAGGACAGGGAGGTCCCTGTAGCAGGGGTTCTGCCTGTGTGGGTCGACTGTGTCTGATAGGGGCAGGATACAGAAGCCCTTTGATTGTGGGTGTTCTCTAAAGGCTGCTCCCATTTCTGCTTCAAAGAGGGCAGACTGGCTCCATCAGTGAATCTCCTGTTCTGCCTCCCTTATACTCCTCAACCTTTCAACCTCCTGACGCAGCTCAGCCACAAGGCTGAGGAGATTGTCCGCCTGATCACAGCAGACACAGCTGTTCTCATGGCTGCCACTTGTCACCAGTGCAAGGTTCAGACACTCCTTGCAGCCTGTGACCTGGACTGCTGCATGTTTCTGTGGGAGTTCTGTCTGAGATATGAAGATAGCAAAGGAGGGCATTTGAAGATGGAGATAAAACTCCCTGTGTGACAATTAAATGTTTTCTCCAACCACGTATTTTAAACTCTGTAAGGATCTCATCTGGACAAGTTGTTGGTTTTTTCCTTTTAACTGGTCTTTTATGCATTTACACTGGTAATTTCTTAGGCATTTGTCTATGTCCTCACTGATTCCCCTTATGAAGAAGTCTTCACCTTTCTTCATGTATGGAAAGAATTTAAAATACTAAAACTAAAATAAATCCCCTCTGTAGATTACTTTCCCTTTTCATATATCACTCTTTTTTCAAATCTCAAGCTTGCTCCTAGCTCACCTCTCCAGAGGAAGAGCTTACCTTCACCTTTTTCTAATAGCATTTTACCTGTCAACTTCCTTTTTGTTCACTAACAACCATGGAGGATTATTTATTCTAGGAAACAAATATTCAATCATTTCTCATAGAGGTCCTTGCTAATTACTTTTCAGGTCAAACAATCTCGGGATGTGGTTTGTGTGTTCACATACAGTCATCAGCGTGGTTTCTGAGGAATTCATTTGGAGGAGAAAGCAGAAGAGGCTGCCGAGTCACCACGTCTGATCTGCCACCGTTTTACTAGGGAGGACTAACAACCCTGAGCCTGCTGCAAATCCATGTGTTGCTGAACAACCTGGCTGATAGTATGTTAAAAAAAAAAAACAGAAAGATGAGTTAAAACGGCATCTGTCATTGCGCAGCAGCAGTGCAGGAGGTTTGGTGTAGGGCTGGTGCTGTTTGAAGAAGCTATCAGTGTTGCCACTCTGAACAAGAAAGATATTCTATCTACCTTTTAGGGAGGGAGGAGGTAATATTTTAAGAAACTGATGTATCTGCATGGTTTCACGTTGGATGGTGACAAGAACAGCAATATTTGGGGGAAGGTGTTTCTGTTTCAGAAGCAAAGCCAACTGAAAAGCTACCCAGAAATCTCAGTGTAGCCTCTTGAATTCAGGGCATACAGAGGATTCAAGGATTGCACAGCCCTTTGCTCACTTCAGCTTTTGTCAGACGAACATATATTCTCAAGGTAATGGTCAGCAGCCAAATATCTACAAAAGCAGGGGGCAGTGGGGAGAGGTGGGCTGCCACGGATCTTGCAGAGCAGTTCCCCATAATGGGTGTGTGTAGGTGTTTGTTACCACCTATACAGTCTTGCTTGCACCCCTGGAGCTGTTTTGAGGATTACAGCAGAACATTTTCTGTTATGGAGGAAGTGCCACCACATGCTGAAACTAGACAGTACTTTTGACTAGGTTGCTTTTAGGAATCATTGATGGGCACAGCCACACTGAGGCAGTTTTACCCATCTACCACAGTCAGGTGATTTGGACAATGAACATATTTGGAGAGTTAAATGCCAGGGCAGGAAACTCAGTGCCACGCAACTGTAAATAATTAATGGTATCCTATCTGCTCAAGCATCCTTAACTGGCTGATCAGTTTCTATTATCTGCTCAGGGCTGAGATTAAATTAAAGTCTTGCAACCCAATGGGACACCTCTCAGAACCACACAAGCTTACAAGCAGCTTGGCCACTGGGCCACTCCAGGCAGCTCACAGAGGCAGAGAGGCAAATTCAATTAATTACCAGCCTCTGTGACTTAAATAGACAAAGGCATTTATAGGTAAACTTGAAAGTCTGGATGAAATGGTTGGACCTACAGAACATCATAATGGGGTTTTTTTTGTTGTACACCATATTTCTGAGCCAAACCTGCATATTTATTATTTCTTAACTTGTATTGACATACCACTGGGGAAAGCCCTTGCCTCTAGCTGCTCTCAAGAGACATTTAAACTAAGATTTTGCTGCTATCTTCATAACCAGAACAAAAGTAGCCAGAAAGATAAACAGAAGATGTCCAATCACACCCAACTACAGTCACCACTCTCTCTTTCCTGGTCTCTGGTAGCCTGAGGAAAGAACAACTGCATTTTGAATCATGTCCTGAAAGCCATCAGTCCATTGCCACTAAGAAGTGATGAGAAATGCTCGTAGTCTATGCCCCGCAAGCAACTAGTGTCCAGGCTGTAAGCTACTGAAAAATGCAATCTGTGTAAGGAAGCAGTTTCTTCCTACATCTCAGTTATTAGGAACACAGAGCAGGGTGGCCTCACTTCTCCCAGATTTAACTTGTGCCTATATTTGTGCTTTGTCATATGTCTCTACTTCTTGCAGAGAAAAGCATCAAAACCTGAATTCCTGATATTGCAGTGTTTATTAATTCTGTTCATTTTTTTTTAAAGGCAGTAAATATTACGTTGTAAGCTCAAATGAAAAAGTCATTTTTCAGTTTAAATGCATGCTTTGAGCCAAAATTGAAGATAAACTGCTAAATCAACTGTGGTAAACGGACCGCGACATCAACCTTTCACCTGTACAAAACATAGTATGCCAACCTAACTCCTTCCTTAATGTATTTGATGCAGAATTTTCTATGCACTGGTTTCGAGCAGGAGAAGGCTGATTTTTTCCAGTGTGCAAAAATGGTTTATTTTTGATCTGCAGTGGGCAGATAGGCACGTAGCATTCAGTTCTTTAGCCACTAAGTCAATAATCTGAATTTGTTGATTCCGTAATAGAAAACCCCAGGCTACACCCTGGTCTGGATCTGAACTCCAGTGCAGTAAGTAAAGCAATGTAGATTGCTTTTGGGCAGGCACCTGACCTCTACCCTTTAAGATGTGCAAAGGCTAAAGTATTTAGCACTCCTGCCCATTGCTGCAGGAGAGAAGGGTGAGACTTTTCATTCTTGTACCCTTGCTTATCTACCATCTCTAGGACAAGATGGGGGTGCAGTCCTGCAAACTATTTGCACACTAGGAGGGTGAGCTGCTTAACATTTCCCTAGTAATTTCTGCAAAGCAGGGAACTTGTCTGCAAATAAAGGGGAGAAACATGAGTGCCATCTGAAGATGACCAACTGGTGGAGCAATGCTCTTGCTTGCTATGTATGCAACCCCAGCAAGTATTGCCCTCCTGAGTATTTGAGCACAGGAAATTTCCTGTAGTCCACACACTTCTTGGCCACATTGCAACCTTGCAGGCAGCCAGGAGGTCACACATGCAAGCATTCATGGGGATGCCTGGGCAAGCCAGAGTGAAGGTGTGCAACCCAGTATGACAAGAGGGGCATGTTTATTCAACCAAGAAGGTCATCACCATGGTCTGGTGTTGTGGAGGTGGGAAATACTGCTGATCAGGACAGCATTACTGAAGAGACAACATAACTGCTGCCTTCCCACAAGCTTGCAGGTAAAATGCCCCGTAGGGCTCCCACTTCTTGCTGAGATGGTCACAGAGGCTCATCAAGGTTATATGGTTTTCTTGATGCTATCTCAGCTAAACTTTTATCGCTTCCACTACTCACTCTCTTCCCTAAAGCTTATATTGAAGGGAAAAGCAAATTAGAAAAAGTTAATGTACAGTAAATGATTAGATTGTAACTGTTGCTATCCTGACCCCACATGTAGATCATTGTTCTGGGAAATTGCTTTGTTGAGTTAACTGAGTGGGTACTGTTAAAGGCAAGCTGATGGGAGACCTTGTCCTAAGCATTGCTCTTTCTGGACAGTTGAAAAGAGTTGTGTGGGAATATAGCAAGAAAACATGTTGGAAGCAAGGAGCTGAGTTTTCTTCCCTGTAGATAGTGTATCCATCAGTGATGATTAAGTAGATTACAAGTGTTTTCCTTAGTGCCTTGACAAATAAAAGAGGGAGGTCCCTTCCAACCCAAACCCTTTTATGATTCTATGTTTTCATCCAGGTTACTAATGAGACTAAAGGACAAGATGATCAGAGCCACTGTTTTTTGAGAACACCTACAACAAGCATGGTAGAAAGATAGAAAACCTGACAAAAAGTTTCATGTAAAAGTTTAATCAAAGCTGACATAAAATCAAGACTTTTCAAGGCCAATACCTGCAGTAAAAGATAAGTATTCAGACACTGTCAGGCTCTGCAAACATCTCCTGGTGCCACCAGGTAAAAAAAATTCTCCATCAGCAATATGTGATTTTTATTCCACTGTACCTGTAACCAAACAAACCTTTCTCAAAACTTGGCTGAAAAAAAATCTGAGAAAAAGTGAATTATCCAATGCTTTTGTTCCACAATACCATCTCAAAGGAAAAACCACATGATGGTAAGCATCCAGGAAGAAATAAGGTTAGGGAAGGGGCCACAGAAAAAGACGGGGATACCAAAGCACAATTTAGTAAGGCAGACAAGGTAAAATTTTATCTTTTTATACTGAAACAGTTGTTCACTCCAATAGATTTCAGCAAGGCTGCAAAAAAATGACCAGTAAAAGAACTTGTCCACAGTCCTGAATTATTTTGATGAGAAATGCAAACCTTGGTATCCAGAGAAGAAGCAGGCAACTCATCTGAAGACTGAACACATGTATTGTAAGTGGTGTTAGGCTGTTTAGGCTAGAGGTAAGAAACTTATTTTCTTTTTGCTAAAGTTGCTTCCAAAGACGCATCCTGAGTGGTTTGGTACTCCCTGAGCTCTGAGCTAAAATCAACATATTGACAAAGCACACGTATTGTTCAAAATGCTTACTTTTAAATACTCTATTTAATGTTTGTTTCATATGCCACATGCTGGGCAACAGTAGGAGAGGGCTCAATTGTTTTCAAAATCAAATCAAATAGATCAAACAAATGCCTTTTGGCTATGAAAACAGCGTTTTATGGGACTGCTATAAAAGCAACTATGCTTTAACACTGTACTTCCAGACTCAGTACTTCATGTTTCCTTGGAACTTTTGGTTGTTGGCCAATGATGCTTTAGCCAAGTTGTTTGTTGGCCACTGCATCTTTTCATTAAAGACATGGTGAGGGCATGTTGTGCTGGTTGAGCCATCATCATTTTATGCTGCCATCAGCTGCCTGATCACACAAGCCAACACTGAACTATGCAACATCCCCTCAAAAGTCTTCTTTCAGACAGTCCTGCCATAAATTCCTCTGGGCCCAGCTCCTTCACTGCCCACTGTGGTTCCAGCATTGCCTGCTGGACAAAATGGACAGAGATGGGTCCCTCAATAGCCCTTCAGATGGAAGAACACCACTAAGAGAGCTCAACAAGGTGCTGCCAGCCCCAGCAGAAGTCACACCCACCAGGAAAGTCCTCCAAAGCATCAGCACGTGGTTGATATAATCCTGGCCTCACCCACCACCCCAACCACGACCACCTGGGTGAGAGCAGAGCAACAGAGGCACAGGTGGGCCAGGTTCTGCCTCTGGAACATGAAGCCAATAAGAAAAACAAAACATTCTGCTAGGCTGTGACTCCTTCATAGGTCAGGTCCAACTTGGGGCCCACAGCTCAGGCCCCAGCACTTCAGGGCAGTGTCTTTATTAGCGATTTCTCATGTCCATAGGCTTACATGGTTTAAATACCTGACCACAATTGTTAGTGTTTTCAAACCTGTTGGATATCATACGCCTTTGTGGGGTTGTGAGCCCAACCTTTTCCCCTAAGGTTTTAGGGACATACCTCTGTCCTACTAAGCGGCACAATGTATTACCACACAGAGGTAATACATTGGGTGGTCATGCTTGCAGCTTTTCACGGTTGGAACACCTTGTCACAGTGCCCCACTTTGTTCTAGCGATTGCTGCTGTCTTGTCTTTCCCTAATATTCCACCAGCTGTTGCTATTTGGAGGCATTTCTCTGGGTTTTCATCTGTTTTTCCCAACAGTTCCTTCTTTAATATTAGAGCTTTCTTGCTGACCAACAATTCCCTCTCTCGTTACGGAACTGTTAAACTTTCCAGAGGTACGTGCAAAAACAGACTTCTCAGCAATATAATGTAAGAAATTAGTTTCAATTTCTTCTGCTGCTTGATTACTGTCTTGTGTCTTAGAGAAACCTCTATTTGCTATCTTCTCCTGTCTCGGTTCTCACATATAGGATCATCCTGCTGGCAACACACTTTGGCAACTGCTACCAAAATAAAAAGTTCAAATTTGTTCTTGTGGAATTTTGTCCCTGCAAAGAAAAATACATTTTAATGAAGAAGTTTTTTTCCTGACTTTATGTCCATAGTTAGCTCTGCAGAATTGGATGGTACAGTGAAGGTGTCAGAGTGCAACTGAATATCATCAGCAACTAGGTCCTTGTTCTGGTTGTTGACTGCATGTACCTGAGAGTGCTAACACCTCATCACTGGGCTTCTTAAACTCCCTTTGGTTCTAGTAGCTCTGTCCTGGCTTGGGCTAAGATAGTGTTAATTGACTTGGAAGCTGGGAGGAGGCCACAGCCAGGATAGACAACAGAACCAGCCAATGGGATATTCAATACCCTACTGACATCATGCCTGCTACATAAAGGTGGGGGACGGACTAGGCACGGTGGTCTCTGGCATGGGGGGCATGCAGTTGGTGCAGTTGTAGGTGGTCAGGTTTTTTCTATATCATTTGCTTTATATATTGTTTTGTTACTATTATTGTTGTTTCTTCTTCTCTTGTGTTGTTCTATTAAATTCTCTTTATCTCAGCTCAAGGGTTTTGCCCTTTTTCTCCCTTTTCTTCCCATCCTATCCAGGATGGGGCCACAAGGTGCTCAGCTTGTGGCTGGGGTTAAACCATGACAAGCTCACTGAACAGGATCTCAAAGTGATCTTGCTTTTTGGAAAATAGAGTTGATAGGTTTTGGTTTTGGAAGCAGCATGTTAAAGTGTGAAAATACCTGATGCCTTTTATACACCTCCTTCAGAGACAGCAATTGCTTTCTTTCAAAATATGTTTGCTTCTGAAAAGGAAGATTGTGTAACATATAATTCATGTGATTGACTAACATTTGAATTTTCCAATTATTTCTACAAAAGCATGAGATGCTAAATTCATGGATGTGCTGGGGAGTATTCAATAGCTTTTGTTCCTAATATTCAGATGTTAGGCCTCTCATATCATATGTTGCTTGGGGAAAGAGGTATTTTAGTAGCCTCAGACCATCCTTTGAGAAAACAGATGTTTTTGCAGTTTGTGAGATGGAACAGAAGAGTTGGTCATTTCTTTGCACAGAGTTACAGCTCAATTGACCTGGGATTCTGCCATGCTCAGTGTCTGCTTATGGTGTAATTTTAGACGCAGCATCTCCGAAAGATTTAGCATTTGTTCCTTTTTTTTTAACATCAGTTATGGTAAATAATTACACAACATTTGACCCTTGAATGACAATGACAAATGCACTTGGCACAGTTTTCTTCTACCTTAGATATTTTACTGTACTTTTCTTATTTTAAAAAGTTGTTTATACCATTTTCCAGCCCTAGGCCAGGTGTGTATTTGTCTTCATGTTCCATAAACAATTCATGGAAAAAGCAACTTCAGAAATAATGCAGAAATTTATTAAATACTTTCTTTTTAACAATGAATGGTAAATACCATTTAGAAATAAGATTAAAGATACATATTTACAAACAGCAGTGCCTCTGCTAATGGGAATTATTGCTTCATGACTACCTGCCCAAGAAGAGATCTGTAGACCAATAAAAAACCTCTGATCATGGGCTTGATGTTCTTTCTGTTACTCACCTTTTTCTGTAGAGAAAGTTGTGCCCACATCCTTGCATAACAATAGGCTGGGGAAATGTTATTTCCATTCCTCTTGGGAGGAAAATCTTAAAATGCAAAGCATTTATCAGTAATTTTTGCTGTACAGCTGGGCGGTTTTTGTCATGGAAATCTTCATTGCTAGCCTGTAACTTTTGCTGGTCTTTATTTAACTTGACCTAACGCTGTGTGGGAATGTACATGGTTTTCTAGGTTGTGATCTAGAAATGAATGTTCTCAAACAATTCAGAGTCCCAGTTTTAGTCTTCTCCATTCATAAACTTGCACCTATATCCCATGCCAGATCCAGTGGCATGAACTTGTCTGTAGATTTGCAGCAAAATGCTGTATGGTGCTCCCTGGAGTCTTGTAAGCTGCTTGTCGCCTTTGTTTTTGTAGTGTACCTTTTCAAATGAGAGTGCAAGGGTTGTGATCCACAGTCTAGTCCTCAGCTGGTTTCTAGGCTTTCCCTCACCCCCAGCGGAGAGCTCGTTGAAGCTACGGGCTGTCAGACTCAATTATTTGCAAAGCATCTTATTAAGTCTTGCAGTTTTCCTAAAAAAAAAAAACAAAAAACAAAAAACAAAAAAAAAATGCCACTAGAGTCAATTGTCCTTTCTTTAAAATTGGTTTCATGGAATTAATCTCTCCCCGGGAGATTTGAGGCTGTATAATCAATTCACATCATCTCTGGAGACTACACTACTATGAAATCAAATAATGTTGTAATCTCGAGTGAAAACCAACTTCAGTCTGCACCTTTGATCTCAAAGGTTTGAGAGTGTCACTGAAGCTTTAAGCATGATAGTCTTCCAATCAAATTGCAGCAAGCATTGACTAGGATCTCTCCCAAACCTGCAACCCAAGTAAGAAAGGGCCCAGGCAGGCCTTAATCAGAGGCCTCCAAAACGAACTTGCATGTGATGAGAGAGGTATTTTAGGAACTACTGTTTTCCTCAAGGGCTTTCCGTAGTTGTAGCACTGCAGTGGGGTTTAGTAACTGCAGAGCTAAAGGGATTACCTGTTCCACTGCTGTTTGTAACTGTGGTCCAGGCTATTTGTGCCTTACAGCAATCCCGTGGCCTTATGTGGAAGACCTAACTGGTATCTTTTCACTCCAAACAAGAATTTCTGTGAGAAATAGGCTTTCTTGGGAAGGGCATCATTCTTGTTTCCCTATTATTTTCTTCTAAAATATCTTACAGAAAAAACAAAATAGGGGAAAATGCACTTTTCTATTTCTTTGTTGTCTTTTCTGTTTTCAGTTGCATTTTTCATTGGTGACAAAGAAGTCTGTTTTCACTGGCATTTTTTAAGATTAAAAAAGTTCCTATTAAAAATAATTGGTGTTTTTCAGCTGCCTACATATGAGAGTCCTATAAATGCTAATCCTGCAGCTGAAGCTATTAACTCATATTTTTGTACCCTAGCAAAGCTGTGTTTAAATCAATGGAGCAGAGCACGTTTTGACAGCAAGAATGATTATAAGATCAGCAGCCAATTAGGCAAAAAAAGACAGCTCAGGACTGTTATGATACTGAGAACTAAAGCACTATCTTCTTAGGTAACAGAGATGAATCACTGCAAAAGAATTTACATGGTTCTGTAGAAAGGCACCAAATACCAGTTATAACACATTTTAGTGGATCTGGTGAAAAACACGTCTTTTTGACAACATTTCACAGCGGTTTCTTAAATGATTGCATCCAGAGAATGGACATACACCACAGTCTTTTGTACTCAAGTTGATATTGGGGTGAGAAAAATATTTGGTTTTCATCCCTACCAGTTTTATTCTGCACTGTAATTACATCTTGTGCTGTACCAAAGGACACATTCAGCCTGCCTTGCCAACTAGCTTGCACTGAAGTCATGGGAAGTTTTATTTGATTATTGTGCTAAACATAGGAGAACGTTTTCATATAATGTTAGTGTTTCAGCCACTTCCTTTTAAGTATTCCTTTGCAAGTGGTTAATGATAATGTGATTTTTTTTTTTTTTTTAATGATTATATTTTCCTGTGGAAAGAAAGTCTAGGCTATCATGCTGTTCATCTGTGTTCCCTATTCCCCAAAATATCTGGACCTTTTTGACCCCTCAAAAGCAAATCTGGCACAGGGCGGAGTTTTCCAAGCTTTTAATTTTCTGCAGAGTCTGTGGAAGGAGGCAACTCTTCTCACTGGAAATGGCTAAATGAAGGCGACTGGAGGATGAGCTGACACTTTGTCAGTCATCAGGGCCACGGCACAGGAGGGAGCCACTAGAAATAATCAGGCTATATGAAAAGATCAGTTGCAGCAGCTTGTATTTTCTTGGGTACCAGAGCCAGTCTGCTCTCAGGTGCTGAAGAATTAGTGGACAACTGCAGAGCCCATGAACTGTACAGCAAATGCTTAGAGCATGCGGTCCAAAGGTAAACATGTCTCACCGGATTACTGGGCTCTCTTGGGCTACAGCTGAAAGAACAAATACCTTCCATGCAGAGAGAAATAAGAGTCCAAGTTATGATACTTAGAAAGTTATCAGTAATTCATTAAAAGAGTTATTAACTGTTATTCATTAAAGAGTTATTAACTCTTGAGGTCATGATCTACTCACAGATAGTCTGTGGGTACAATGGGATTAAATACACCAGATAGTTTATTTGTCATACGGGGAAAGCTTTGTTTCCAGTTATTATTTTTGCTATACAATTTATTTCTCTTTAATTTTTTTTCCCTTTCATACGGTTTCTTTTTTGCAGAGATTATTTCATATTTGTCTTTTTCTTCTTATTGCATTATGTGCATTAAAAAAGAAAAAGAAAATACTGAGATACTTAAAACAGGTTATGAAAACCTGTTTGTAATCCTCTATGTGGGACAAAAACTGCTGTTGTTTGACAACTCAGAGTACTGTTGTTTTATTAATCTTCTAAAAATCTTGTAAATGACCACAGTGGACTGTCTCCAGTTTCTTATAAATCAGATAAATTGCAAACCACACTTCTCAATGAAATTGTCGAAGTACTTTGTCTGTACAGCTTCTGTCTTCATCCATTCCTGTGGTACAAAGCCTTTTCTCCACAATCTCTGCCACACATACAGCTTAGACTTCCACTGAATGTGGAGGCTTCCACTGAAGTGAGGCTTTTGAAGACAGCATTTTCATGCTTATAAATTTTATTGGTGTCAACTTGTTCACAAGGTATATGCAGGTCTCCTAAAATATCTGTGACATTCATATCCATGAGCTTATGGGTCTGCTTAGAACCAAAAGGGAAATGTACCAGAGATGGAAAAGTGGAGCAATACCTGCTGAAAATTACAAGGGCGTAACCAGGGTATGCAGGGATGCAGTTAGGAAGGCAAAAGCTCAGCTTGAGCTGAAATTGGCCTGAGACATCAGGAACTTCAAGAAGGTGTTCTTCAGATATGTCAGCAACAAGCAGAAGCAGGAGAGTATTAGCCCACTATTACACAGGAGAGGTGAACTAGTCATTAACAGCGCTGAAAAGGCAGAGGTCCTCAACACCTTCTTCACCTCTGTCTTTAGCAGTGCTGTTGGGTCCTAGGCCACGGGAACAAAAATCCAGTTTGAGGCAGACCTACCATCAGTGAAGGAAGAGTTGGTGTGTCAGCTGCTACAGGAGCTTGACTGGTACAAGTCAATGGGCCCAGATGCCATCCACCCTAGTGTGTTAAGAGAGCTGGCTGATGTCATTGCCAAGCTGCTCTCCATAATCTTCGAGAAGTTGTGGAGATCAGGAGACATGCCTGAAGACTGGAAAAGGACTAAGGTCAGTCCCATCTGTAAGAAGGGTTCCAAGGAGGACTCAAGTAACTATAGACCCATTAGCCTCACATCAATCCCTGGGAAGATTATGGAACAGATCCTCCTGGGGCCTATCACAAGTAAACTGAAGCACTAATTGGGAAAAGCCAACATGGATTCATCAGGGGCAAATCCTGTGTAACAAACCTAATTGTCTTCTATGACAAAGTAACCCACTTGGTTGATGAAGGGTGAGTGGTGGATATAGTCTATCTGGACTTCTCCAGGGCTTTCGACATGGTCCCCCAAAGCCTCCTCCTTGAAAAACTGACTCATTGTGACCTAGAAAAATGGTCTGTGTAGTGGGTGGGGAACTGGCTGACAGGCCATACCCTGTGGGTGGTGGTAAATTGTTCCTTTCCACAATGGCAACCGGTCACAAGCGGGGTCCCCCAGGGATCACTATTGGGCCCAATGATGTTTAATATCTTCATAAGTGACTTGAATGCTGGAATTAAGAGCACCCTGATGAAATTTGCAGATGACACAAAAATGAGTGAGGTGGTTGACACACCAGAGGGAAGAGCCACCCTCCGGGAAGATCTGGACAGGCTGAAGGAATGGGCTGGCAGAAACCGTATGAAGTTTAATGGGGATAAGTGTAGGGTCTTGCACCTGGGAACACATAGCCCAGGAATGCAGTTCACACTGGGATCCACCTGGCTGGAGAGCAGCCCTGTGGAAAGGGACCTGGGGGTCTTGGTGGAGAGCAGGCTCAACATGAGTGATCAGTGTGCTGCAGCAGCAAAGAACGCCAGCAGGATGCTAATTTGCATCAACAGGGGCATCACCAGCAGAGATAAAGAAGTCATTCTCCTGCTT
>JAVSBS010014768.1:0-15078 GCA_033124195.1 Coracias cyanogaster | reverse complement strand
TGTTTGCCTTTTTCCAGTCACTAGGGACTTCACCTGACTGCCAGGACTTTTCAAATATTATGGAGAGTGGCTCAGCAGCTACATCAGCCAATTCCCTCAGTACTCTGGGATGCATTTCATCAGGTCCCATAGACTTATTTATGTTCATGTTTCTCATGTGATCATGAACCTTGTCCTTGCTCAGAGTGGGAGGGACTTTGTCAACCTGTTCCCTGTCCTGTGAAACAGGGAATTCATGAAGTTAAATTCAATTCATGAATTTGCTAAATAGGAAAACTAAAGAAAGCATCAGGTTTCCCTCTAAAGCAGTCTCGCCACACCAATACAAATCTCCCTGTTACAGAAATGCAAAAATCATTAGTGCTGTTTTATTTAGATAATCATTGACTTCAACATAATATTATTTTCTTTTTTTTGGAACTTAAGACCATAGTTTGGAACAAAGAGCATACTTCTCCCTAAAAGATGTATGTCTCAGTGAACTGAAAAACTCTTTCATATTTTGTGTAAAGAGATTGAATGAGCTAAATATCCTTTGTTCCCTTGCACCATTTTCATGGTTTAAAATTAAAGAAATAATTTTTACTGAAATGAAAATTCACCCCAAAATTTCAGACTTTCATTTATTTGAAGCAACAAGGAGGGAAATTTTTTTTTAAGTCTTTCAAAGAGTCTATTTTTCTCTGAGTGACAGAAAAAAAGAAAAGGTACAATTAAAAATCCCACCCACAACAAATATGGAACAAAAATTTAAAGCCTCGTGTCAGGTTCCAGTATCTTTGGATTAGCCCTCAGGGGACAGGCTCTGCTATGACTTGCTCCTTTCTAATTCCAGAGTGATTTGAAGAGGAGCTCCTCTGTCCTCTGTGAACTTGAGTAAACAAGCTAATTAATCAGTTAACTAATTGTGGGCTTTTGTTACTAATTTGTTTTATTTCAGCCTAAATACATATACAAAGTGCAAAGCACTGGACCAGAATAGTTGATATCAAAGCAAGGCCATGTTTCTATTTCACAGAATCACAGAATTATCTAGGTTGGAAAAGACCTTTAAGATCATTGAGTCAAATCATTAACGTACACTGACAAGTCCTCAACTAAACCATATCCCTAAGTACTATGTCTATACATCTTTTAAATACCTCCAGGGATGGGGGCTCCAGCACTGCCCTGGGCAGTCTGATAACTGCCAAGGACTGCATACCAGTCTTTGGTAGTAGCTCTTTCACTAAATAAATTCTTCCTAACATCCAATCTAAACTACCCTTGGCACAACTTTAGGCCATTTCTTCTTGTCCTATCATTTGTTACTTGGTTGAACAGACTAACCCCCACCTCTCTACAACCTCCTTTCTGATAGTTATGGGGAGCAATAAAGTCTCCTCTCAGCCTCCTTTTCTTTAGGCTAAACAACCCCATGTCCCTCAGCCACTCCCTCATAAGTCTTGTGCTCTAGACTCTTCACCAGCTTCGTTGCCCTTTGCTGCACACACTCCAGGACCTCAGTATTTTTCTTGCAATGAGGTGCCCAAAATTGAACTCGGTACTCAAGTTGTGGCCTTACCAGTGCTGAGTGCAATGGAAAATCACCTCCCTGGTCCTGCTATCCACTCTTTTCCTAATACGAGCCAGGATGCCATTGGCGTTCTTGGCCACCTGGGCACACTGCTGGCTCATGTTCAGCCGCCTGTATTTGTCTACAACAAGAATAATTGAGGAGCATTTCATACCAGCAGCATGCTTACTTTCAAGGGTTAGGGCTGAGCCGGCGACTAGACAAATGACAGATGCTATTAACCCCTCTCCCTTCCCAAAGGGGAAGAGAAAGGGAATAAGGGAGAGAGACCTACAAATTGGAAAAGAAAACCGAAACATCTTAAATGAAAATAATAACAATAAAATGAAATATATACAAATATATACAAAATCAGTATCAAACCCAATCCCCCTGATGGCAATTATGTCACCATCACCACTGATGCTGTGGGCAGACACTGGGGAAGTCCCAGACTGGATTTAGCAGCAGATGGGAACTGGATTCAGGAGCTGGATTCTGGAACTGGATTGAGGAATTCATGGATTGAAATCAAAGGCAGAACAGGTAGAGTCCTCCTCAGACAGTGGCCATTGAAGAAGAGACTTTGACCCTTGTGATCCCTCAGCTTTATGCTGAATATTACGTATATGGGATGGAATACCTTGTTGGCCAGTTTAGGGTCACCTGTCCTGTCCACTCCTTCCTGAAGATTCGACCTCTTATTTACTGCACCCCCAATGTGATACACAAGATTTAGCAGTGACCTCAGTCTGCACAGGAACAACTATAAGAAAGAGCCTTTCTGCACACCAGTCCTTGGTAGTAACTCTAAACAGAAAGCACCACTAGAAGCAGACACTGCCTGTGGAAATATGCCATTACAGAAAGTGCAGTTAGTTAGAAGAAACTTATCTGAAAAGTAAAATCTCTGAACAAAATTACTTCTGTTCTTACCCAAACTAGGACACTTATAAATGAATTACACAGGCTGAATCAACTTTTTAAATCAATAGGAACAGAGTATGGAAAAAAATCCATGCTATTTCAGTTCCAATAATTACTGGAGAGTTAACCAACCTCTGAAAAAAATGTTACCAGGATTGACATGTTTCCAAAGTGTATTCTAATTTTAGCTAAGCCTTGTCTTCTGACTAGGAAAGGCTTTTTTGGAAATCTTCCAGATTGTGTTTCATGTTATGACTTATTTTCTTTTTGCCTTTTTTTAATACAATGATTTTTTTGCACACTGTGATAATTGGAAGAGAAGTAAGTGTGTGTTATTCTTCCAGAAGTCATATATTTTTCAGTGGTTTTCTTTTAAGTAGCAAGACACCAGAGTGCTATGAATTAAAAGGCCACACATAGGTACATTGGGTGGCTATGGTGATTTATGGAAGTGTTAATTGCCACCATTACACCAAGACTGAAAGCAAATATATGTGTGCATTTACAGTTCCTTAAAGATGTATTCTATTCAATCCATAAGGGAGCGCTTCAGCTTTTTTGAAACTGTATGACGGAAAATACCTTTATTCCCATGAATGGGAGTGTTTCCTTTCTGGTTTTGTTTCTCTCCTGGTGCCTTTATTTGGAGCCATTTCAAGCTTGAGTTGTCACAGGTGTGATCTTGGGTGAGACGCTTGTGTGAACACCCTTGAGTTCTTCAGCCACGATGTTTTACATGTTTAAAATCTCCATGGAGCTACCACCTAGAAAATGTACCGTTATTAATCAGTCTGAGATGTAAAAAAAACCCCACCATGACAGCAATCAGAGCACTGGCTATCAGCTCAACACAGAATCTTAATATGTGTGATAATCCTTCAGAAACTTTTCTTTCTCCATGGCATATGTACAAGGGATTTTTTGGGGCCCATGTCATTTTGTGCACAATGGAGCTAATCACAGGAGTCGGTCATTTTTCATAGAATCATAGAATTATAGAATAATCTAGGTTGGAAAAGACCTCCAAAATCATCCAGTCCAACCATAACCCTACTCTACCAAGTTCGCTGCTAAACCATGGCCCTAACAAACACATCTAGACACCTTTTAAACACCTCCAGGGATGCTGATGCAACCACTTCCCTGGGCAGCCTGTTCCAGGGCTTGATAACCCTTTCAGTGAAAAAGTTTTTCCTAATGTCCAACCTAAACCTCCCCTGGCACAACTTGAAGCAATTTCTTCTCATCCTATCACTTGTTACTTAGAAGAAGAAATCAACACCAACCTCCCTACAATCCCCTTTAAGGTATTTATAGAAAGCAATAAGGTCTCCCCTCAGCCTCCTTTCTTCGGACTAAACAACCCCAGTTCCCTCAACCACTCCTTATAAGACCTTCACCAGCTTCACCTTTCAAGACCTTTCACCAGGGTCATTGCCCTTCTCTGGACCCGCTCCAGCACCTCAATTTTTTTCTTGTAAGGTGGTGCCCAAAACTGAACACAGTACTCGAGGTGGGGCCTTAACCAGTGCTGAGTACAGGAAGATGATCACCTCTCTGGTCCTGCTGGTCACACAATTTCTGATACAAGCCAGGGTACCATTGGCCTTCTTGGCCACCTGGGCACACTTGCTGGCTCATATTCAGCTGGTTGTCAGTCACTACTCCTAGGTCCCTTTCTGCCGGACAGCTTCCCAGCCACACTCCCCCAAGCCTGTAGCATTGCATGGGGTTGTCGTGCCCCAAGTGCGGGACTCGGCACTTGGCCTTGTGGAAGTTCACACAATTGACCTCAGCCCACTGATCCAGCCTATCCAGGTTCCTCTGTAGAGCCTCCCTACCCTCAAGCAGATCAACACTCACTCACTTGGTGTCGTCTGTATGTGCTGCATGTGGTTTGCTGCCCTGGGGTTCAAGCTGTCTGAAGTCTGTTGCCACAGATGCGGCAGATGAAAGCTGAGGAGCTTTGCAACAGGGTGTTTTGCAAAACACAAACTAAAAAGCTAATTAAGCACCACCGGGTTCCCTGCTCACTTCAGGAGATGTTGGGCCTTTAGCAGAAATAAGCACTGTTCCTGGGAGCATAATGACAGATACTTGCTATCTGTACTATTAGAAAACCCTTGCAATCACGAAAACAGCTTTGTGAAATACAAATGCAAGCCTTGTTCTCTGCCTTACAACTGCTGGATGCGTCCTACTGTATTAACACATAGTACAAACACATATGCTGAAATGAACTGAAGGACACAAATGGAAATAAAAGACACGAATCACAGAATCACATGGAGTTACTTAGTGATGAGAACTGGAAAAGATATAAAACTCGGTTTCCTTATATAATCCCTTTGGAATGGGAGGAGCATGCTGTCTCATACACATGTGCACTGAAGTGCTGGGGCCTGAGTTGTGGGCCAGTTCAAGCTACCTCCAGGATGGACCCAACACTGGTCAAAGCTGAGCCCATCAGTGCGCTTGGGGAAATCAATTTCCCCGTGTTGAGTCTGTCTTGCCTGTGACAATAATGGCTGAGTGGTCTCCCTGTTCTTATCTCGACCGAGAGCTTTTAGCTTTATTTTCTCCCTCTATCAAGCTGAGGAGGGGGAGTGATAGAGCAGCTTAGTGGGCACCTGGTGGTCAGCCAAGGTCAACCAACCACTATGTAATTATCAGTGTAACCTGCTTTGGTGAGATTATCCACATTACTCCATAGAGGTGCTACGGCTATCTCAGCCAACATTTGTTCTTCTCTGAGCAAAGACAAAGTCAATTGAATTAATCTTTGTATGCCACAATAATAATGCTAGAAATGAAAGGAGGATACAGCCTGTTGAGTTTTATGATTGCTGTGTTTTGTTTTAATGCTCTTGTTTTCACTAAATTTCCTGGCAAAAAAAAACCGTCATCAATTAATCTTTAATAGCATCTATTTTTTAAACTCCAATAAAGATGGCATAAAGTATAGAATTAAAGTCGGTTACTTATATGAGTCCTCTGGAGGCACTGATCATGAAGTAATTTGCCTTTGTCACCTCTCTGCCATTGCAAGTCACTCAAATAAGCTTTCCTGTAACTGAACTAATGATAAATCTGCAACTCTGAAAGAACAGCTTTCTATCTTTAGGCTTCAGCTATGCTTTTCCTTTGTGTGTATAGCCTATTTATGGAACTATGCTGTTGAACTTGAATGCAAAACAGAAAAACTTTCTTGCCTAAATTGTCTATAAATACCTTCTGGAGGAGCTTAAAGGGTTTTACTGTCTGAGTGGTTGTGAGGCCCTCAGCATCCTGCTTTGCTCAAGTTGTTTATTCCCCATTCAACAACCCTCCTCTGTCTTCATAAAGTGACCTCCTGAAATGTATATCCCACCACTTTGTATGAGATTGCTATTTTCATATCACCCCAAGAACATTGTTGCTGTATTGTCTCCACGAGGCAAGAAGATACAGAAATATGTGCATGAAAATTACCTTCTTAGATATACTAAGACACAAATGAGCAGACATTTTTTAGAAAGCTAACAAAGCAAAGGATTTTGGTTGAATATAATGTTGTAAATTACTAGACTGCATCAGACTAATATTTACCTGTCCCATATTTGCATCTACAACAGGGGTTAGAATCAGATGCATATGAGGACAATAGAAGAAAATGCAGAGTGAAAGTGTTAGAGGACAGTTTGTATCTATGAAAATTTTCCTCATACATTAGGCACGGGTTCATGTCCTTAAGCAGAAAGGTTTCAAGTGTTTTTCAAAACTTGGGCTTTGGGTTTGGTTTAGGTTACTTTTTTTTGTTTTACATCATGTGTAACCATCTCACCCTCTTCTTGATGGGGTATCACGTCAAGAAGTTGTGTAGGTTGATCACTTAACACAAGTGTAGTTTCTTTAAAGAGTTTTGATGTACCTGTTTTTCTGACTTTTTGAATATCTTTGGAGCTTGAGCTGGAGGTGGGAAGGAGTGGATCCCTCTGTAAAATTAATCTCTTTGACTTCCCCATGCATCCTCCTCTATGGCTTGAAACAGAGAGGGGCAAGGACAGTTACAAAGCACCCTGCACAATTAAATTCAAGTTGCATAGGGGACTATAATTGTTCTTTTCTCCTCCTTGTGATTAGACTGTATGATGTTAGTGAACTCTCCGGGATCTTGTGATGGAGTTGTGGCTGTGTTTCAGGGTACTGGTCTCACCAGCCTACTGCAACGCTGAGGGTGTCATAGCTATTCCAGCTCCCTCTTGGACACCCAGGACTGGAAGGGCTGTCTGGAGTGGTCATCATAGCTTAGCAGACAAATCACAGAGTATATCATCCCAGTCATAGCACAAAACTGCAAATATTGTTATTGGAGAACATACGTGGAAATGCAAAATTATATTTACACCCATGAAAATGTATGTGCTTTTCCAGAGGGTATTGGAGTAGTGAAAAGCAAACTCTTAATAGGCCAACAGCAAAACAAATTTGCTTTAGAATGTAAGAGAACATTCATGTGGAGAAAACTGCAGCCTACACTGAGCCTCATTTAACACTGGAAATATGAACATTGGTCATAGTTTTGACAGCAGTAGTGTAATAGAGTTAAATTTGCTTAAGTAACCAAACTGAAAATTTCTAAACATAAGTAGAAAATTGTGAGTTAAATATGTTAAATTTCACTTTAAAATATCAACTAGCAGCCTTACTCACAGATGATTCACTGTTTTTATCTATTGTAAATCAATCAGTTGAAAACCATAGAGTTAATACAACTCCTTCCTACAGGAACTGATGGCATTTAGGGGAGGGAGTACACTGAAAAACAAGAAATACTTTTCAAAACAAAATTTAGAGCTACTTGATTGTATAATGATTTGAAATTTTGTTCTGGTAACATGTGGTATGTGCTTATCAATTCTTATTTGTACATTTGTTTAATTTGTCATAATGCTAAATAATTTTCAAAGAAAGCATCATTCCAGTGAAGTTGAAACAAAATAGGAATTTGTCAAACAAGGACAGTCCTTGGATAGAAGCAAAGCCTGAATAGTCAGAAATCAGCCCCAAAATTGAAATGATGGCTTTATAAAAAAACAGTGGGGAATATGCAATCCAGAAAATAATTCAACCAATTTTAAAAGGACAAAAATGTCTGCTTAATTGTGCAAGAAGACAAACATCCTGACATCATTATCTCTTGGGTAATACTAGAGTGTGAGTTTGTTTGGGGATTTTTTTGTTTTTTGTTTTTTTAAATTCTCATCCTGCAAGTACTAAATGACTTCTGAGTACTCTTGTTGATGTGGCACTCAAGTCTTCACAGGGTTGGAGGCTGTAAGTAGGGTGGGTGTGGGGGTGTGTGTGTATACTACTCCTCTAGGATGACACGAAGACCAACTCTACCTTGGTGACAGTAAATATGGGGTTTTCACTGAGTGTCACCCATTGCCACACTGCATTTCATGTGATGCTTGCAAAGTCAGGCCAAGTTTCTTTTGCTCATGCATTATCACTAGAAAGAGTGGTTTTGCAAGACAAATCTTACCTTCCTTACAACAGTGGGATTATACAGCTATAAAGGAGAGTATCAGTAGGCCTACTAAGAAATCCTCAGTACAAGCCAAAAGCCTGGTAGACTTTTGCACAGCATTTAAGCAAAAGACAGAGTCTTTTGGTTGGCAGTGAATGTTGCCTGAAATTTTGTCAACCCTCCCACCAAAAGTTCCAATTTCTGGTAAGGAAATAAAACATTGTATTTCTTCTTGTTTATATTCAGAAATCATCATGTTTACATTTTGGAGGAAGCTCCAGGACTAGAGAACAAAGAAAGTAGTAGTAATAAATAGACATGAAAGGGTGAGATAAAATTGGGGTACTCAAAATAGCATTACCACCAGATGACGTTAGAGCCTTAACTCTTTACCTGCTCTCTGATGTGATTTAAATTAGCAGCAGAAATCAGTCTGTCATTTAGATTCAAACAGCATGGCTAGTGCCCTCAGGCCCTACTAGAGTTCATGTGTTGATTGTTTAGACAGACTTAGGTTGCCAGATCAAGGCCAAGGAAATAAAACTCCTCTCTCAAAATGTGTCTCTCAGGCATTTTGTTACAACAGCCTTGTTTGTTTGTTTGTTTGAACTGCTTCGTGTCTAAATGGAAGAGAGGACATAACCTTTCATCAAAGGTGTGGAAAAAATGCATTGGGAACATTTCTTTGTGTTTTCAAGCCAGGTGGAAACCAAAAGTCAGATGTGACCCCAGCTCCATACATCTGTGCATCCTTCTTACCCATGTCTCCTCCCCTTGGTCCGGGCTCACTTGTCAAAGAGAAAGGGGCAATTCATCCAGTTGTTAATGCTCTGTGCTGAAGTTAAGTTGGCCAAAGAGTGCAGATGTTATTTCAATGGCTTGGTTTGTGCAATTAAATACACACTTTAGCGTGCATAGTCTGAGTAGTAGGATTGATTTAACATCAGTGCAGGAACCTTAGCTTTCAGTTTTCATGAATTATGTGTGTTTGAATTCGGAATCTTAATGCTGTACTAATGTAGGCATTTGCATTTAATGACACAGCTAAGCTGAATAGGCCTGCCACCTCCTAAACTCTTAAAAGTTTCTGTGCTGTGAAAACTGCTTGCTGAAAATATCAACAACAGCTGGTAGGTTTCCTGACTGAAATGCTGTAGGCTTGATCACGGGGAGAGAAGAAACACAACATCAAACAACAAGATCTCATTAATCTTTCAACATAGTTTTATGTCCATTTTCTTCATATATTATGCTCCTTGTATCTAGACTCACATAAAAATTAAATAAATACAAATTATTTAATATTCATATTGAAACAAAACTACAGAAGGACGTATAACAGAATCTCCAAAGAAATGACAGGAACATCATATTTATCCTAGATTCTTTAAATGTAGTGGTTTGGGGTTTTTTAATAAACTAACCAAACGACGTAGACAGATCTGAAAGACGATGTCAGAAACATTCAAAACAGATTTGCTCTGACAATGCGGTACAGCTGAAGTTACCCCAGCCTTCAAGGGGCACACCTTAATGCCCTTCCTGGTGCTGAGGTGTGCCTTACTCTGTCATCAGGCTCATTGCTTTCATCAGAGTTGCTGCAAAGCATGAGGTTTTGCTACCTTCAAGGAGAGGGTTAGCGAGTGCAGAGGATCTCCCCACAGCATTCATGGCTTGTGACACCACGATGTTTACTCTCCCAAGTAATCACAGGGGAGTGCTTAGGATGATGTTATAGAAATTGGTCTCCTGGGGTGAAAAGAGGGCCAGCTCCAGGAAGCAATGGAGAAATCACCATTAACTATGAGTTAATGAGTTAACTTTTATGAGTTAGGCTCATAAAAGCATGCTCGAGATTGCTCTTTGGAGATAGGTCTCTCACTCAAATACCTGCAAAAGAAATCAAGGAAGCCTAGTCTTCAGCAAGGTACAACAGTTATTTTCCTGGTGCTGCTTGATGTCAACAGCACATTCATGACTAAGGACCAATCCTCCAAGGCACTTTGGTACCCAGCTCCCGATGACTTCAGCAGGAATGTCCAAGTGTAGTTGAGGATGTGGGAATAAGTTCCCTTCCCCATCAGTATACGCATATCTATATGGAGGCATTGAAACGATGGAATAAATTATTGTTCCACTCAGAGCACATTGAATATCATATTTATAAATTTCATTAATTCCAAGAGATTAAAAAATACTTAGTTGAAAGAAAAAAATAGTCATTTTAATAAGATAAGTACAATTTAGTAGCTGGTTGTAATTCTTTTTGAAAAATATTTGGTTCAGCATATTAATAGTAATTCTACTTCCCCTTAAAACTTTGATCTAAGCATTTCCAGATTTCTCTGATTGTTCAAGTTGCTTGATTGCTCAAGTTACTTGATTGCTCAAGCCTTGTCTTTAGAAAGTCAATATCAATAATTGCTTCTAGAATTTCACATCCTTAAAGCTCAGTTTTTTAAAATGACTTCACATTTAGCTAAAATCTTAACAAATCCTTTTCACATGAAAGTAGCCTTCACAGTTCAAAAATACATTGACTTTAGTTCTATGTTTTTGACATTTTTTAATAATAAGTTATCTTATTACATGCAGAGATTACTTTTTTAACCTCATAACCACCTGGAACATCTAAATCTTTCACAACAAAGCGAGAGATATCCAGGTGTAAAGTGGAACAAGAAAAATACAACTCTCAAAAGACTATCAAACCTTTCAGCTTGAAGGTTAAGTATGGGCATTAAAAAGAATCCAATTAAAAATAAAAATGAGTGTACTAAATTTCCCAAGTGTAATAAATTAATTATGTATAGATGAAGGAAAACATAACAATTAGTAATAAATACATGTGCTTCTTAAATACAATTGCTTGTAAAAATAATAAAAGTAGATTATTCTGAGCTCCAGACACATGTTCTCCACAGTCCGGTGGGCTTAGCAATGCAGAGGTACCAGCACTGCCTGGGGAGGTGGGAGATGTCCAGTAGCAGTAGTGTGTAACAGAATAACAACCTCATATAAAATTTAAGTCTTCTGTCTAAAAACCAGGAAATAAAGGTAAGAATTGGATGTTTCTCATCATTAAACTTCAAAGACTATACCTTGTGTTTCTGTGATTTTATAGCTGATTTAAACACTAATTTAAAGCTAGCTTTTAGCTCCCTTCTTGTACCAGCATGATGCAATAACTGGGGTTAGATTTTCAAAAAAAGAACCCTGATCTCCCTATTTCAACTGCTAGACAACCAAGTGTTCAAAGCAGCTTATCCTTGGCAGTTCTCGCAACAGCAAGGAGAAAAAGGAAAAGCCCTTTCGTTCCAGATATTCTTACAAAGCCAGGGTCACCTTCGTGCTTTAGCTCAAAGTGAACATAGTTCAACCTCCAGTTATAGACATTTTTGGCCATAAGGTTCATAAGGCTCAGATCTGCCCGTGGAATTGCATACGTTAATGTAAATTACTGGTTTTGAAGAATAAGACAGAAGACTTCATTTGAATGAACGTTGTCATGTTTCCTCTCCTCTCCCCAGTTTCAGGAGCTGGTTTTCTCAAGGTTGGGAGGAATATAGTTGCTGTTGGTTGAATAAGAAAGATAAAGTAGCAGAAAGACAAAAAAACAGGATCAAGAGAAAAAAACAAACAAACAAACAAACAAAAAGCAACCAGAATGGCAGAGATCTCACAGGCTAGGAGAGCTACTGCAAATGGCAACTGCCTGCAAGCTTTTCACCAAAAGGCCTTGCTTTCTTAAGAATAGTGCATTAAGTATTTGCATGTGGACGGTGTCAGAGGGCAGACTTATGCAATGATTGGGATTGCACAAAGAAGCCAATTCATCAGTGTCTGGTGCATTTTTAAGGATAAAATCTAGAACTAGTGCCATTATTTCAGAGTAAATTTCTCACTCACTGAGTCAAGATTCCCAGGAGCTATGAAAGTCAATCATGCAGTTCTCAAGTGATTGGAAATGTCATTATAATGTAAAATGAAGAAAACTTAATCCCTATCACTTTTTTCACAGCTTTTTTCCTTCCTGGACAGATGTTTCTTGTCAGCCTCTTGAAAAACATATCAAACATAATACAGGCTCACTATGGTCATTGCTAACTGGTGGTGTTAGCGTAAGTGTTAGCTAAAGGTAAGAAAAGGAACAGGCAAACTTCTCCTCTAAATAAAATATAAGCAGTTTGCTGGTCAAGCTAAGCAGAGAGGCATTCTAAAAACCAGGAAACAAGGTGAAAAAACATACTCTCTGTGTAGCAGATGGTGTAGATGGTAAACAGCAGTACTCAGAGATTATCACAGCCTTTGAAAGAAAAGGCTAAGTCAGGGCGTGGGACAGATGGGACTCTGAATCCCAGTGAAAGGACCCTCAAAATCCATTGATGCTCATAGGAAGGAACAGGCCAGGAAGGAAGAGCATGGACTCTGGAGATGTTGCAGAACACCATTCACTCTGGTCCAATTGCTCCTTTGGGGTTTTACACTGCTGCATACAACCACCTTCCCAAGGCTGCCTAACGAGTGGAGCTTGGTATGATGAAATGCATCATTTTAGCTATAAAGCTAGTACTGTGAAATTCTGCTTGTGTGTATTTCTCCTCAGATTTTTGCAAAATACTCAGTCTTGGCTTTTCTCGGTTCTCATTTAAGCCAGTCCAACCTACCTTCCGAAAGGGAAAGATTTTAGCCGAGATCTGATGTGGCATAGATCCCTCCCTTATAATTCTTACAAATCTGAGGTCATAGTGATCATTTCCCATTAATTCTTCTATTCACGCTTTTTGGATTCCACTACTTATTGGTCTAATCACCCTTACCAGCTGTTTGCTTTATTTTGAAGAGAACTAAATACCACTTGACCTCAACTTGGACAGAGTCTGTTGTTTCTGTACCTGCTTTGTGCGTCTCCTGCCTCTTTTCCCAGGCTAGTTCATCCCAATGCAAAGAAATAGCTTTGTACAGTCAGGACTATGAATTATTATATGTGGTGTGTATTGTATCCGCGGTAACCAGAAGCCATTACAATTGGTGGTCTAAGTCAAAGAACTTGGCTTCCTCTAATTATTAGAGGGCATTATTGACATGTGAGTAAACAACCCTAATTTCCTAGCACTAATTGTCAAATTTCTCCTCAGTTTAGGAATGAGTGGCATGGAGAAATGATTTCCCTGTCTGAGAAACGGCGGCTCCTTCTAGGTGCCGTGCCACTTTCAGGCAAGTGCAGGGAAGTGGGAAAGTTTGCAGAATTACTTGAAGATAAAGAGTTATTTGCACTAGTGAAAAAAAGATGTAATGTCTATAACCAAAAGTTGTGTTGCATAAAACAAGCCAGACAGCCTTCAAATCATAGAGGCTGAACCAGAAGTTGTTGAAGTCTCTGTTACCACCTAAGCAATGGCTTCACACATCAGGTGACGTTCTGCCCTGCGATTTTGGGGAGAGTCATAAGTTCCAGTAATTGCCAGCAAGATTAGGATAATCTCATTCCTGCTAGATTATAAAAGTATATAATAAATCTATATAGACTAGACTAGACTAGACTAGAATAGAATAGTTGCCCAGTCTAATGCCATGTCCCATGAAGGAGCACTTCTTTTCTTTGTTCTGAACCTGGCCCTGCCCTCTTTCATTTGATGGCTTCTAGTTCTCAGATTGGAAGAGACAGGGGACATCAATTCCTTTTCATGTTCTTCATACCTTCTGGTGATTTTATGGTCCTAAACCAAATCAGAAAAATAAGATGATGGTCCTTGCTAGGATGCATTTTGTAACCAGCAACTACACTATAAGGGATGTATGTACAGAGGGCTTCACAGCAGCTGGGAAGGATTTGCATGACCACTGATGATACATGGTAAGCCCACCTGAACTGAAAGGCAACAAGTCTTGCACACTTGTACACCTGAATTTATATACCCTCTTTTTAAAATAAATTCCTCTCAGAATCAAAATGCACAAATTCACCCAAGTCTCATCTGCAGGATTTTAATTTTCCAGCATTATCTTCATCTGTGCATCTAAGATCATTAGACTTCACTGCTTTGCTGGTAGGCAGGCAGTTTGAGAGTTTTGACATGATGTTGCTGAGTTCAGTGTTGGCCTGTGTGATCTGGCAACTGATGGCAGCATAAAATGATGATGGCTCAATCAGCACAACAAAACTGGTGTAGTCGGCAGCTTGGTCTGAAGGAAGATCCTGTGAAACTGGATTAAATGAGACCAGGAACCCCCTCAAGGAGATCCTGTGTGCTGTCACCAAGGTGACAAGAAAATGAAGGTGAGCAGAAGGAGACAAGGTGGGGCCAACTTGAGCAGAAAGCATTTGAGAGCAAGAAAGTGCCAGTGAGCCGAGATAAACAGACAAAATAATGAAAGTGATTAAAGTAGTAAAGAGCATTTGTGAATAGAAAGTGAGTAGAAACCTTGGACTTTGAGAAAGTAATGTTGTGAGTGGAAGGTGAGCAGAAAGAGACAAAATGAGCAGAAAAGGTTAGAAAGTGTTTGTCTGTAGAAGAGGAATGTGAAGAACCCCAATTTCCATGTAATAAAAGACTATGAATTGAATGTGCTTATGTGAAGAAGGTAGTTATGGAAATATGATGACTGAAAGTGCCCGTGAGAAGAATTGCCCAAAAGGTTCTCTGGACTCTGGCCTGAATGGTGGGGCAATGCCTGTAACTTGGGTCTGGATGATGGTAGTTCTCTGGGTCTCTGGTCTGGATGATGGTGGTTCTCTGGACCCTGAGACTAGGAGCTGGTAGGGTAACGCTGCCCATAAAGTTTTCCAGATCCTTAGCCTGGATGATGGTAGGGTAGTTATCACCCAGATAGTAGGGCAATTAATGATGTGTGTGAGGAATTGCCTGAAAAGCGGTCTAGATGATGGTAGTTCTCTGGACCCTAGCCTGAATGTCAGCAGGACAATTATTGCCTGTAAAGTTTTCCAGAATCCTGGGTCTGGATGATGGTAGTTCTCTGGACCCCAGTTTGGATTTTGGTAGGGTAATTATGTCCAAAAAATTCTCCAAATGCCTGGTTTGGCTGAACATATGGTAGTGGTAGGGCAATTAATGAGAAATTG
>JAVSBS010014765.1:28891-50583 GCA_033124195.1 Coracias cyanogaster | reverse complement strand
ACTAATACACACATTTATAAGTGTAAAAAACATTTTGCATAGTTATTACATTTAAATATGTAAATATAAAAAGTATGAAAAATATATTTATTAAATTACAATTGAAATGGTTAAATATAAACATTAGCTAATCAAGTATGAGAATGTATTAAAATATTTGTATTTACTTCATTTTAAATACACACAATATACATATTTATGAAAAATAGAATGAAAGAAAGAATACAATTGTTCAGTTGTGGAAAGCAGGATGCTTACAGATTTGTGAACTAATTCCCTAATGATCCTCTGTGAGACGCAGATTTTGGGACTGGTTAAGTATCTGGTGGCATAGGTAGCTAACCTGAGGCTTCACAGCAGCCACAGGGGTTATTGCAACCTTAAGGCTGCAGTGGCTGCCACAAGTACTCTGTGGCAGAGCTGCTCTGTCTGGAGAGCAAAATTCCATCTACATTGGGCTACTAGGCATTTTTTCCCTGCAGAGTGAGTGGTGACAATAGCTTTTAGCCCTAAAACGTGTCCTTATAGGTTCCCAGTTGATGAGGTATATATGTCACATGAAGACTAGATTATTCATCTGAACTTGTTTTCTTCAAAGGAGAAAATTAACATATTCCACTGTGATAGCAAGACTAAGACAACATATAGCACACCAGGAAATTACGCTTGATAGCTGACTTAACATAGAAGGGAGATTTTGCTATATTTAAAGGTCTTTTGATGATGAGAAATAAAATTACATACTTTGCTATTTGTCTTGAACACATTGAAGGAGAGGGGAGATCTTACATTGCCTAAGTCAGCATTTACATGATAGTTCATGGTTAGATTTCTGATCACCTACTTGCCCTTAGGCCAATGAGATGGAGATGTCCTCAGCTGTTTGCTTACTCACATCCTTTCCTGACCTTCATATTTGCCTCAGACCTCAGCAACTATAGTAGACTGGTGTCTTAGGCCACTGCAGAGAATTAGCAGGACTTGTATCCCTGATGAGGAAATTATATTAAAAAAAGTGGTTTCTGCTGTTTTAATAATAACAGAATACTTAATTATAAACTGTCCTCAGTGTCTCTACTACTGGTGCTATTGTTGTACCTTCTGTTTCTTTACTCCTGATATAATTGTTATTTGAGTTTTATTTAGTTCCTTATAGCTGCTTGTGGAAACAAAATAACTGTAGAATACAAGAATGGTTGTATACGTGATTTCTTTTTGACAGCATGAAAGTTTAACAGAATTTTTATGATAAAGAAATGGTTTTCTTTTTTCTTTTCAGGTACCATGATCAACAAGACGTTACTAGCAACTTCCTTGGAGCAATGTGGTTGATTTCAATAACTTTTCTATCTATTGGATATGGTGACATGGTACCTAATACATACTGTGGGAAAGGAGTCTGTTTACTCACTGGAATCATGGTGCGTGTTTCTGAATTTGTTCATTGGATATGAGATTGTTTGCTGCAATTAATCCCAAAACTTGTGGTAGTCATAAAGAAATATTTATTTGCTGGCTTTTAGAGTGTATATACTTGCTTGCACCATTCCCGTGGTCTTTCATTCCTTCATTTTCTTCTTCTTTAGGTAAAATTTAGCAGCTGTGTAATGAAACACAGAGAAACAAATTTCACCCTAACATAATTTGCAGCTTCAAAATCTCAAGCAGAGTCTTTCATTTAAATGTTAAGATATCCTATCATCTTGATTATCTTTGGGCATGTGTAATTGGACCAGTACTAATAATGGATCGCCAGCTCTGGCTTTTGTTTCTTAAAATTAATTAAATTAAACAAAAACCATGATGACTGATAATCTCCTAAAGCCTGTTGCTTAAGCACAGTTTTCTATTCTGTTTCTTATGCCTAATAACACACTATCCATTGCATTCTGTTGCTTTAAGTGGATTTATGTAGTACAATTTTAACTGTAGGAATTTTAGTCACCATTGATACAGTGCAGCAAGTGTTAGTCCTTGCATATTCAGTATATATGTTTATTAACCGTACTTCATGTCTGGTTTAAGTTTTTCTGTATATCACTATTTGGTCAAAGTTAGGCAGGAAGTAAGGAAGTGTATTATAACGTCTGGGAAATGTACACTTACCATTAGTATATTAGAAGTAAAAAAGCTCCAAACTCTGCCACATTTATTTGTGCCAAATCCTGTGTAAATGTCCCTGTGAATAAGAAGGGCAGAATGAGCATCATATATACTGTTATCACACTAAGATCATAGAATCATAGAATGTTTTAGGCTGGAAGGGACCTCTAGAGGTCTTCTAGTCCAACCTCCCTACACAAGTAGGGACATCTACCTAGGTCAGGTTTCTCAGAGCCTCATCAAGCCTGACCTTGAATGACTCCAGGGATGGGGCCTCCACCACCTATCTGGGCAGCCCATTCCAGTGCTCTATGACCCTCATGTTAAAGAACTTTTTTCTAATATCCAACCTAAATCTATCCTTTCCTAGCTTTAAACCGTTACTCCTTGTCCTATCACTACAAACCCTTTTAAACAGACCTTCCCCTGCCTTCCTGTAGGCCCCCTGCAGGTACTGAAACCTTGCTATAAGGTCTCCACAGAGCCCTCTCTGCTCCAGGCTGAAGAGCCCCAGTTCTCTCAGCCTGTCTTCATATGAGAGATGCTCCATTCCCCCAATCATTTTGATGGCCCTCCTCTGGATGTGCTCCAAGATGTCCACATCCTTCTTCTGCTGGGGGCTCCAGAGCTGGATGCAACACTCCAGGTGAGGTCTCACCAGGGCAGAGTAGAGGGGCAGAATCACCTCTCTTGATCTGCTGGTCACACTTCTTTTGATGCAGCCCAGGATGTGATTGGCCTTCTGGGCTTCAATTGTGCATTGGTGGCTCAGGTCCAGTGTCCTGGTGCCCTGGATCACATGCTGGGCTGCTGCTGGGATGATGCAAAGGGAAAGCTGTCTGGCAGGGCAATGCCACAGTGCCCATGCCGCCGTGTCCACACCAGGATCACGCAGACCCCACTCTGGGCTGTATCTGCCCTGCCATCCTGGCCTTCCTTGCCCCCCTTGGTAAACTTCTGGCTAAAAGGCCCTTGGGAGCCATGGTGGTGGGTGATGTAGAGGTTCTTGGCATTCCTCTGCAAACCTTTAGGCTCAGCCCTGTGGCTTTGGGATGCAGCTGAATTAGCACAGTGGGGAGGCAAGCAAGGGAATGAGCAAGGCATGGAGAAATGCTTCCCAGCAAGAGAGGTGAGTCATGGCTGCAGCATGGCATGGCACCATGCGGTCACCTGCCAGCAGGAGTGGAGGCCCAGGGGTTTCATAGCTGGAGTGGGGGTAAAAGAGCATCTTGGATGCATTTCTGTCCTCTGGGGACAGCATAGGTCATGTCCTGCAGCCAACAGGTACCCCAGTGTTGGCCTGGGGCAGTAGGTAAAAGGGGGTTGCAGGTCTGGGGCAACTCCTTGCTCAGGGCTCAACCCTGGGGTTGCTGCGGTCCACTGGGACAGCACTGAGCTGGGGAAGGCAGGAGGATGCTGCAGGTGGGATGCAGCCTGGGTGCTCCAGGGTGGGAGGGATGATTTGAGAGTGCTTGGAGGGGCTGACACGGACCTTACCACAATGCAAGGTGGGACCTCAGGTCCCCAGGGCCAAGGTGTCCTTGCTCCCAGGGCTAGTGTCCTGCTTGCAGCAGGGCAGTGGGAAGCATCCCATCCCTGCCTTGAAAGGAAGGTCCAGCAGCCTGCCCTCACATCCCCGCTGCTTGGGGTGGGCCAGGCGCCGTGATAACGGGGCTGTGGCTGTCACCGCACCCTTAGGAAACATTTGGCTTCAGGCACCTGAACCCACGGGGAAGCGATAACTCCTCAGCTCCCTTGCCCTGCCTGGACCCACACCTGGTGCTATCATGCCTTAGTCACACACTGAGAGTTTTTCCACTGCCAGGCCCCAGATAACCTCCTCCCGTCCCACTGGCCGCAGTGTTTGCACTTGTCCTCCTCCGCTGGTGCCAGTCTGGGAGACATACACACACCTTGAGCCCCAGGCTGAAGGCACGCACGCCTCTGGCCTGGGGCCACCTTTGGCCATGCCTGGTAGCTGAGGCATGAGCAAAGGGCACATCCTTCCCCCAGGACCCCATGGTGGGCAGGCAGCTGGCCCGGAGGGAGCCAGCGCTGCCTTCCTGCCAGGGCTAAATGTCGGGGGACATCCCTCTCCCAGCAGCTGGGTAGCAGTGAAGTCACCCAGTACTCTGTGCCCGCAGGATGGCAGGACGTGGGTGACAGGGTTGCAGCAATGGGACAGTGATGCTGCCTGTTGCTGTACCCTGGACAGAGCTCTGGGGTGCAGAAGCACTGGGCTCCCCAGCATTTCAAGCTTTCCCTGCTGTGTTTCCCTGGCTCCACTGCTGTGTTCTCTGTGCCCTGGCAAGGCAAGGCCCCGGTGCTCCGGGAAGGTGACAGGCCTGGCATGTGTCCCCGTGCAGGACTCTCAAGGATGGACCAGGTGTGTGCAGGCTGACCAAGGTCTCCCTTTGCTTTTTGAAGGCTGTGCAAGCTCTGGGATGCAGTGGTTTCCGCCCAGAAACACCTCAGGGTCCCTTTGAAGGCAGCGCTAACTGCTCCACTGCTGATCAGATTAGCAGAAGCACCCAGCTAATATGTTTCGATTGCAGGTCCATACAGCTCCTGGTGGGATGCAGCCCTGCACTGACCCCCACACTCACAGAGGTGCGGAGGAGGCAGGCTGTGAATAATGCAACCCAGCTGCCCACAATCTCCACCTTTTATGAAGTTAAAAAGCTGCTACCCTGGAGAAAGGAGCCCAAACTGTACTGCGGACTTAGTTTGTTGAAGAGTGAGTTGATCACCCTGCACTGGGGCAGAGCCTGGCCTGAGTTCTGCTAGGATAGGCGTGGAAGCTGGGTTTGATCAGGCCTGAAAGTGGGGACATAATCAAAGCCCAAGGACACTGAGTGGCCACCTGCCTCTGGCTTTCAGTTTGGGACCGGTTGTGTTTTTTGTAAGTGCTGTTTATCAACACGAACAGACTGTGAATGACCTGCCAACGAGGGGCAAAAAGGGAGGTCCTCTTTCTCTGGTCTTACAAAGCTCTGGCTGAAGCAGCAGTGTCAGACCTGCCTGGTCGGCAGAGCAGGGGTGAGGCTGCAAAGGCAGAGGCAGGCAGCACTGGGAAAGCCCTGTCTCCCTCTGCAGACCCACCCTGTGGGGTGTGGAGTCCACCTCCAGGCCAGTGGTGGCAAGAGAGCAGGGAAAGGTGCTGGAAAGTATTAGGAATGGTCACACCACACGCCGATGGGGGCAGGACTTGGGTGGATGTGGCAGAGCTGAGAGCAAATGGGCAGGATAGGAGAAACCTCAGGATCAGCTCTGTCCTCGTGTAAGCAAGGGCCAAGGTGCTAAAAGCTGTCTCTGGCAGCATGGGAGGGAGTAGGAAAGGGGTTAAATGATTTCTGGGGAAAATAGATGGCATTCCAGGGGTTCACCAGTTCCCATTGGGGCACACTGTTGCTGGCTGGGTCCTGGTGCAGAAGTGATGTGCCAGTCCCTGTAGGAAGGGATTGCCAATGGCCTGGGAATGGTGGCAACCCGAGCAGAGCCTGGCTGGCATTGAGGGGCTGTGTACCAGAGTCACCCTGGCACAGCGAGATTCAGCTCATCTTGGGGCTGCTGGACAGAAGACATCCCCTCAGGGACACCCCCTCTTCAGGGCTATCTGAGGTAGCTGGCAGATCCCTGTGGAGCTCTGTGTGCCACGCTTAAACCTTCTGCTTTGGACAAACCTCTGCCGGGCGGTCTCGTTCCTGCCTTGGTGCAGTGGGAAGGTGATTTCTCAAAGTCCCTCCTAGCCTCATTCTGTGGTTTCCTCCTGTTTCCCCCCCTCTTTCCTCCCACAGGGAACAGGAAACAGGACAGCCTATTAACAGAACTTTCACTCCTGACTGCCTGCGGTTCCAGGTAAGCGCTGCAGCTCTGAAACATTTTGGGTTTTCTTGCCAAGTGTGAAGGCAAGGAATGTCTGCTTTGTAAAACGAAGCCAGGATGGGCAGCCCAAACGTGCCACATAGTGCAGCGCCCGCCTGGCTGGCAGCCAGCTGGCACAGCTGCCTCGCCACTGGCGAGGCCAACACAAGTTGGCAGGGAGAGCAAGAGGGTATGACAGCTGCAAGAAAGCGCTTTGGGACCCTACAAGTTGACAAGAAAACTCATGAGCTCTGCAGGGAACTGGGGCCAGCCCCAAGACCCCTGGAAGAGCAGGGCCCTGTGCCGAGTGGGCAGTGGGGGCAGCCTGTCCCTGCCCGGCCTCACAGCCCCAGCATCTCCAGCCGAGGCAGAGCCCAGCGACCCACCACCAAGGTCCCGGAGGAACGAGTACCCCTCCTTTGTCACCTCGGCCAACGGGGGGTGAGCGTGATGCACCCTGGAGGACCCGGCCGCCGCACACGGAGCGACACCCGGCCGCGGGCCAGGCTGAGGAAAGGGCTAGCGGCGGGCTGGGCTCAGAGGCATCAGGCGGGCCCGGGCCGAGCACGACTGTGCTGCCACCTCCTGGCGAGGGAACGGGTCCCGCCTGCACAGGCTCTCCACCCGGAGCGGGGAAGGACGCACGCAGGCCCTAAGCGGGCCCAGGCGCTGCCGGTGGGCCGCGGGGGAGGCAGGACCGGCGACACCGGGCCCAGGGTGGCCGCGACCTCCCGGGAGCGGGTCGCGATTCCGCCATCCGCACCCTCCACACCCTTCGACCCCCGTGGTGCGTTCCCAAAGGGCTCCGGGCACTTCCGGTCGCCGCTTGGCGGGAGCGGAAGTGGTGCTGCCCGAGCCGCTGCGTTGGTCGCACCGTCCCGGTGGCTGCGGAGCCGGCGCCGGTGGGTGAGCGCGGGAGCGGCTCGGCTCGGGGCTGCTGTGTTCCCAGTGCGCTTCCTTGTCCCGCCCGTTCTCCCGCGGGCTTCCCGGGACCCCGCCGCGGGGCTCCGGGCCGTGCGCTCGGCGAGCGTGGCGCCTGGGACAGGCTGGGTACAAGGCCCCGTTGTTGGGCCTGGGCGGGATGGGTAGGCGGCTGAGGGGGTGTGTGTGTACATGTAGATATACGTGTGTGCATATATATGTGTGTGTAGATATACATCTATGTGCATGTGTGTGTATATATACATACACACACACGAAAATGCGTGTTTGTGTGGGTATGGGGTAGCTCCGGGGAGTTGCACGTTAACCTCGACCCCTTGGTTTCCCTCCCTCCCTCAGAGCTGGAGGGGACAGACACGACGGTGGCAGACACGGCCAGCAGGCAGGCGGAGAGATGGCGACCGGCGCAGATGTGCGGGACATCCTGGAGCTGGGTGGCGTAGAGTCGGAGAACACAGGCACTATCAACAAAAAGGATATCATCAACTCGGATAAGGTGAACCGCGATGCCCTGAGGGGCCTTGCATTGGTATCTGGGGTGAACATTGGAAAAAAAGATGGCATGAAGCATGTTTCTACCATAGTCCATTTATTTTTGGGCTTCCAGGGAGTACCTGGAAATGCCTGGAGGGCCCCACTCCTCGGTCGTGGTGTTCTTTGTTAACTGCCCTGTGGTATTTAGGGCAGATTTTAAGCTGGAGCTGTGTAAGGGGTATCCTGGGTGAGCTGGGTTTATTCCCAGGGCATTTTCAGTTGTCTCTAAAATTCCAGTTTTGTGCAGTAAGTGTGAAGTATGTCTAGCCATAAACAGATCCTGTTTTAGATGGAAAAAAACATTGTCTGACTTGATTGAACAGTAAACATCTTCAAACCATGGGAGCAGTCCCAGTACAGGGAAGGTGTGTGACTGGGTTTTGGGAGTACTGAGATGTGTTGCCTGTGGGAATGTGGGCAAGTTAGTAAGCTCAGTTGAGGATGTATGTCCTTGCGTGCTGCCCTTTGTGTGGTGATATGCTACAGCGTGTTATTGCCTTCTGTAATTTGAATTTGAGCAAAGTCTTGGCTGTCCTATGCTTTGTAAGGTGTTGGGAAGGTCAGTTCACAAATAATTAAGAGATGTGGAGGTGCCTGGAAATGAGCTGGAGCAGATGAAGTCATAAAATTGTTTAAGTGGAAAATGATCTTTAAGATCACCAAATCCTAGCCCAGCACTGCCAGGTCACCACTGAACTATGTCACTCAGCACCACATCTACATATCTTTTAAATCCCTCCATGTATGGTGACTCTACCACTTCCCTGGGCAGCCTGATCCAGGCCTTGATAATCTTTTATAGGAAGAAAGTTTTCCTAGTGTCCTATCTAAACCTCCCCACCGCAACTTGAGGCTAGTTCCTCTTGTCCTATTGCTTGTTACTTGGGAGAAGAGCCTGACCTCCACCTTGCTACAATCTCCTTTCAGGAGCTTGTGGAGAGCGAGAAAGTTTCCCCATAGCCTTCTTTTCTCCAGGCTGAACAACCCCACTTCCCTCAGCTGCTCCTTGCAAGACTTGATAGAATCAAATCTCTGGGAGCACTCTGGTACACAGATGGTGTGATTTGAAGCAAATCCTGTGTATTTGTTTGGAAAAAACAAACAAAACCAAACATGCACAACCATCTAATGTCTGAAAGTACTTCCTGACTGTTTTTTTGCCTCCCCTGAAGTGTTTGTCTCTGAAGAGAAGCACACTGGTTTCATGACTGCCTTGCTGGGAGTAGGACACATAGGATAATCGGTGTGATGGAAAACTGATAAGTTTCAGTAATTTAAAGGCCAAAATGTTAAAATGAACAGTTATCAGTTGTGTTGGTGAATGGAGTGTCTGGTGAGCAGCTCTTTGGCTGGATTCAGCCTGTGTATGTTGTGCCACTGAGTGTTCTAAGATGCAGGTACTTTGATTTAGATGTGTTTGTTGTCTGTTAGCTAGCAGAGAGCTGCAAGAGTGCTGGTGGCTGTCTGTCTCTCCTTGGAACAGAGAATAAGATGAGTTTCTCCTCAAATTTACTGTAATGGAAAGAGAGGGGAAGGGGAAGTGCAGTGAGAGGTTTTGGGAGGAGTGCAGGAAGCCACTTGCCGCCTTGAGTGAAACATTCAGAATTTCTACAAAGTACAGAAACTAAATCAAACCAAAGGAATAAGCAGTTGCTTGGAGAGAGCAAAATTGCTAATAACAATGCAGTGCTTGCTCAGGAAATAGATCCGTTCTTAATTAGAAAAAAAAACCCAGATTGATGTCTTTAAATCACAAGAGGACCATGAAGTACTTTTCAGTCCATTAGAGATTGAGAATGTTAAAATAAAAATTACTACGCATAAAAACATTTAAATCAGCAGGACCAAGTAATTTGTTCTCTACTCCTAAAAGAGCTGCCTGAGCTGATCTCTGGCCTGCTGGTATTAACTTTTAATAAATCTAGGAACTCTGGGGGAATTCCAGAAACCTGTGTTCAAACAGGGTGTGTGGTGACCCACAGGTAATGTCTCAGTTGGCCTTACATCGCTTGTGGGCAAACTGGTGGATGCATTAGGAGAGAGGTGTTCGATTAGGAGTGAAAAGGTGCTAATATAATGAATGTCTGTCATGAAGTTTTATGGGAAGTAGTTGTAGGCCAATCTTATAGATTATTTTTTTAATGGGATTTTGAATTTGCTTGATGAAGGTGACTGGATTTAACACAGTTCATGCTACAGTGTTAATTTTCGTACTGGAAAATACTCTGATTTAGAAGTTGGTAGTGATATGGTAAGCAAGTATTTAAAAGCAGTGGTGTGGTTATAAAGATGGCACAGTTAAACCAAATGCTCTGGACTACTTGGTAAATTTGGCCCACTTAAAGAAAGCATACCTGGTTAATGTGGCTGTTACTGTATCTGCCTGAATCCAAACCTGATTATTTCGTAAACATGTGCATGTGATATGAGGTGACCTGTGTCTTAGAAACCATCAGTTCTGACAAGGGGTTAGGGGCCAAACTGGGTCATCTAGACTGAATTCCTAGTATGAAGAAACTATGTAAAAAACAAAAACAAAACCAAAAACCAAACCCAACCAAACCAAAATCAAGTTCCCAAAACACAACCAAACAACAAAACCAAACCTTGTTGCTGTATAAGTGAGTGGAGGCCGCAATGAGACTTTACTTTTGTAGGTTATGCTGTTAGTTTTGATGTGTGGCTACTGCAAGGGCTTGATCGTAACTGGTGAACACTGAAGCTGCTGCAGAACAAAGTGACAAAAACTAGGAGAGGGTCAGAAGATGTTTCTTCTTATCCTCTCTGAGAGGCAGAGAATCATTTAATTAAAAGTGTTAATACCTTCAGTACTTATGTTGTGAAAAAAGGCTTAGTGTACCAGCTCCTGAAAACTGCAGCCAGATGTTCAACTTGGAACTTGTGTTTGTTATCAGCAACAAGTGTCTGAGTACTGCTGAGTGCTATCACTGAAAGTGGGCATGTTTTGTCTGTCAGTGTCTTTCACCAAGAGCAGGCACTTTTCTGGAGAAATTCAAGGTGTCTGAAGACAGATAAAAGTGAAAACCATTGCAGGGTGCCAGATTATGTCGTTTAATGTTCCCTAAGGGCTTGCTACTTCTGAATCTAAAATGCAATTATTTTGTTTTAGAAAAAATCAAAGAAATCTTCAGAGACATTGACGTTTAAGAGGCCGGAAGGAATGCACCGAGAAGTTTATGCACTCCTCTATTCTGACAAAAAGTAAGAGCTTATGGTCATCTGTGTGTGTTGTGGGGTAGCGTGAGTTTTGGTGGCAGGGCAGCATCCTCGTGAAACTGTGAGCAATCTCGCTTCCTGGATTGACTCCCCTTTGTGCTTGGCCTGTGCTTGTGCCCTTCTCTTTTGGACAGGCACAGACAGTGTCTAAATTTAAGCGTCTTCTAAATGTAAGGGGTTTGTTCTTTGTAGAAGATGGATTAGGTACATGTACATTAGCCTAGCACAGACAAGGCAGTGTTCTTACCATTCTGTATCTGTCTCTTTTATTCATAAAATTTATTTATTCATAAATAATTTTTTTATTAAATCATTTCAATCAAAATTCAATTATTCAATCAATTGAATTCAATTATTCAATCATTCAATTAAAAAAAATATTTATTCATTGCTTTTATTTCTGCAAAAAGAGCTCTGCTGCAGCCCATGTTTAGCTTGTTGTGGATTGTGGGGGTCTTTTGTGTAGTTTGCTTTCCAGATGATTCTGTTCAAATCCATCCGTGCTGGGTATTCTGTCCTCTGATGCGGAAATGTTTGCCGTCTGGGAAGTGCAAAACCTGGAGTAAAGCTTAAACTTGGGTTTTCCCACCCTGAACACTGTGGTGGCAGATCCCACTCTGAGTCTGAAATCTCGTTGGGTTTCTCCTGAGCAGCTGCTTGCTTCTCATCAGCCAGTGCTTTTCTCCACCACAGGGATGCACCTCCACTGCTGCCAAGTGATACAACTCAGGGTTATCGAACAGTCAAAGCAAAGCTAGGGTCCAAGAAAGTACGGCCTTGGAAGTGGATGCCTTTCACCAACCCGGCGAGAAAAGATGGAGCGATGTTCTACCACTGGAGGAGAGCAGCAGAGGAAGGGAAGGACTACCCTTTTGCCAGGTTCAATAAAGTAAGTGGGAGCACTTTCAAACAAAGCATATAAATAGCAGCTGGAAAATACCCTTCAGTCAGCTTCTTGAATGTCCAGACAGGAAGTTGGTCCTTTCATCAAGTGAAAAGACTGAGTTAGATTTGGCAATTACATTTTAAATGGCAGCATGGCCTGCAGCCATGTGACCACAGATTATGATGTCTCCAAAGCATTCGAGCGAAGTGGGCTCAGTATGTGGTCAGAGCTTGCTAGAGCCCCCTGTGTTTCAGGTGTGTGGTCATTGATTTGGTGAGGAGGCGCTCTGCCATCTCATTCAGTTCCTAACCAACACCCTCCCTCCAATTACAGGCTCCGGGTAGTAAAAGATACTCTATTCTGAGTGAGACGTTGAAGTCATAAGTCTTCTTATTTTGCCCAGTATGAAAAAAATTGCTTGAGCTTTGTGGCCAAAAAGCTGGCTTGCAGCCTCTTGGCCAGGTTCCAGCACAGATGCTGAATTACATTGCGTTCCCTCTGAAATTGCTCCTGTGGTATCGGTGTGGTGCAGTACCCTGTTCTTTGCATCTTACATTAAATTGCCACAATGTGTTGTTGTAATCTCCTGCTGTCTTTTGGCCCAGATGTATCTGCTTTGAGTGGCTAGGGCTTTCATGTGTATGCACAAAGAAAACTACATCAAGATTTATACTTCAAAGTCAGGACCTCCAAAGTTAAAAAGGAGCAGAGTTAAGGTGCCTCTATAATGTAATTTAACCCCCTTCATGATGCAAATCTGAAGGCAAAAAAAAAAGTGAGTGCTAACATCATTCCTCAAAAGCTCTGCTTGTGTATAACTGTATACAACATTTAAAGTTTGTAACCCACAGAGCATCAGCTCTAACAAAGCCTGGCTTCCTGCAGAGTTAAGTGGTTAGTTGACCTTATATGTTAGAAGGCTGAAGCTCTGACTGATGTTTTTCCTCTTGCTGGGACATTGGTAAGAGCCTCCTGTGGTATCTCTTCTCTGATGTCTAGGGTGGAAGTCTGAAGCGTGACTCAGTCGAGGCACCTGTTAGCTGTCTGAGTGAAACTTTGGGAGTGTAATTGTCTCTAAGACTACTGCTGTAACAGTTTTTGGCTGAGTTCAACCAAGTTTATCAGAGGGCACCACACATGGGTGTTGTAATTACATGATTCTCGTTTCCTTAACTTTATCATGTACTGTAAGACAGAAGAGCCTTCAGCAAGGCTGTGACCTTTAGATTAGTGGTTCAGACCTCTTCCATCTGCATATGCACAATTACATAATATTAGGAGCAAGTTATCACCCTTGTGGATCTGTGGTTGGGAAGGTAGAAGGCACTAATGAGGAGTTCTGCAGTTATTTGCTATGTCAGAGGAATTGTATTTACTTTTTCAGACTTTTCTGAGGGTTCCTTCTCACGTACTTGATACCTCTGCCCGAATCTCTCACTCCCCTTGGCATGAGCCCATTTTCCTGTGTAGTCTGTCCTGTTGGCTGCTCAAGCTCTTTAACCCAGCTCCTATGTCACTGCTCAGTTCGTTTGCCTTTTCTCTATGCTTCCATTCGCCAAACCAAACCCCTCTTCTTCATTGTGAGATCCAAAATGTAAATGTAGGTTTCACAGCGTACACTAAGCCTTGATCCAGGGTGTGAAATAGGAATATAAAAGCAGCTTCACTGGTGTTAGAGCCAAAGCCTCTCTAAGCCAATATTCTGTTTCTGGCTACCATTAGTAAAGGCTTAGAGAAAGCACATGAGAACAGGGTAAATATAGAGCATTTTTTTCTTAGCTTCCTAGGAAGACCTAGGTGGTCTTTGGCCTAAGGATTTCTTAACATGGAATTTGTGTACTAACTCTTGCTAGGTATGTTCAGGGCAGAAAGCTGCTTTGTGAATATCCTGTGGTAATGAGTTCTTTAGGTTAATTTTGTATGGTGTGCAAAGGTGCTTTCTTCTGTTTAAACTTCTGCCTTGGGGTTTCATTTGGTGCCACTGAGATCTTGTGTTAAGTGACGTAGTAAATTGTCCTTGCTGTGTACTGTGTTTTCCATAATTTGTCATACATCTGCCCTTCTGTGCCCTGTCTCACCCTTGTTGTTCTCAAATATCCTTTCTTTTGAAATGATGGGCTAGCAGTGAGCATTTCACTTATGGAAGCATTGTGGGCTTGTACATTGGCTGGTTCTCTTTATTTCCCTAATCATTTTTACTGTTCATGTTGTCTTTTCACCACTACTAGGCATTGTGCTGATGTTTTCACAGAACTGTCTCATGGCTCCAGGATCTTTCCTGAGCAGTTTCAGCTAATTTAATGCCCATCATTGTGTGTGTTTGTAGTGTGAAATGTAGGACTGAGAGGAGTTTTCTGGGCCATTGAATCCTCTCCTTGGCTCTTTCAGGTCCTGTGCCGTCCAGTCCCTTTCAAGAACTGATCAAGTTCCTTTTGAAAAGCATGTGGGTTTTCCTGCCCCTGTCCTTCATTGGGAAGCTGTTCCAGATTGTTCCATTTCTCATTTCCAGGTTAAATTTTCCATGTTAAATTGGCATTTCTTTGAAAGCCAATTTCTTTGTCCTTATTTCAGTTGTTCTTTTCTTCCTGTGGGTATTCCTTTCATTCTATCTAGCGTACTTGAAGCCTGCAGTCAGATTCCTTTCAGACTTCCTTTGCTAGGCTCCTTTCTCTTACAGTCTGCTGTGGGAAGACAAGCTTCTCACCCCATTACTCATCCTCATTTCTCTTCTCTGTACTTGTTCCCATTTCAGTTCATCTTTCCTGAACAGGGGTCAGTACAGTTGTAGTTGGTATTCCTGCCAAGGTCTTGTTCTGCGACTGAAACCCTGCTGGTTTCTGCTGGAAATACCTCTTTAGGTTCATATTTGCATTTTCATGGCTACACTACATTTGAACTTACAGTCGTCCCATGGCTGGCTCAGACTTTCCATCTGATGAGTTCCCAGTTTCTCTCTTTCCAGCAGTTCTTACCTGAGCAACCGTGAGTGGGGCTGAGGAAGTGGTTTTGGGACTGTTCTTTGCTCTTGTCCCATTCTCTTCTTTGATCAGACATCTGCCACCTTCCTTTCCATCCACTGCAGAGAGTCCCCCTGGCCCTTCTCATATATGTATGCTACTCTATAGAGAATTTTTTTTTCCCCACAATGTACACAGGAGATCCCTACAGTATCTAGTAGGATGGCTTTTCTCCTGGTGCAAGTGGTACTGGAAGGTTGAGGTGCAGTGCATCCCCAAGAGATATGCTTCAACTTTAATCTATCTCAGTGATGGAAGAAATGCAGTAGACCTAAAGAGGCTGTTGTTTGGAGGTTCAGGAATGCTCTTCTCAGCTGCATGGAGTTCATGAGGATGACTTTTCTGGTGTAGGACTTGGGAGGGCATAGAGGTATTGAAGTACGTGTGCTACTCGCATGCACACCATGTTTTCTTGTGGAGGCAGGACCTCCTCAGGCTGAGCAAAGTTCCACTGCAGGAGTGGTGGAAGGGCATAAGGGAGGAAAGCACAGGCTTGTTTGTCCTTTTGCTTGACCATGTGCTAGGACTTCTGCTAATACAGTAAGTATTTTTACTGTTCCTTTAGTACTCATGTGACAGTTTTGCTCTGCAGAGAGCCCTTGCAGAGCAATTCCAGGCTGGGGACAGTGGTGTGGGTTTGGCCTTTCAGGCACCTGGGTTGTTCTGAGAGTTGGATGGTTGTTTGGCCTTGTGGCCCTGCTGGACAAAGGGTGGATGAGGAAGGGAGGGACAGAATAGTTTGCCGAGTTTCTGGCCCTTGGTTGCACAGCACGCAGTCGTTCAGATCTTCATGGCACTGTTGTGCACCAAACATGAAAGAACTGGGTTGTCTATCAAAGCAGAAGGTGTGCTGAAGGCTAGGAACTACTGCTCCTGGCCTTCCCCATTCTTTCACACAAGTGAGCATGTCCCAACCCAAGTAAACAGTCAATTATGTCAAGATATTGGTGCTGCTATATGGGAGGAATGCAGGGAGGCTGGCTGAACCTTGGTTTCCCTGTCATGTCAGCCTGATAATTTTGAAACCTATAATCAGGATGTGGGTTGGTGTTGGTGCTGACCTCTGCCTGTGTCAGCCACCTGAAATAGGTTTCAGCCTCCCAGGCAGTAGTTCCTGCTCGTCTCCCCAGAATGTTACAGGATCACACATTGCTCATTATCAGGTCTTCTGCCTGCTCATCATGTTTCCTACCAGGATCCGTTGCTCAGGATCCTGGCAACAGCCTCCTGTCAGTGCACTGCTCGTGGCTCAAGTGCACCAGCTGGCAGTGAGAAGGGCAGTGCTGCAAGAGAGTTACCACATTTTTCTTTCCTCTGCATAGACTGTGCAGGTACCTGTCTACTCAGAGCAGGAGTACCAGATGTATCTCCATGACGATGCGTGGACCAAAGCTGAGACAGACCACCTCTTTGATCTTGCTCGACGTTTTGATCTGCGCTTTGTGGTGATTCATGACCGCTACGATCACCAGCAGTTCAAGGTGAGTCCCAGGGGCCAAGGTGCTGCTAGGAACCTGCTGCTACAGCACGTGCAGGGCTTGCTGCACTGCCAAGACCAAATTACCCTTTATATCAACTTAATTAGGGGAAAATAATGAATTATTGGCAGCAAAGAATATTGAATTTCCAGCACACGGCATTGCTGCTGCTTTGCTTGTAATTAAATCCACTGTGACTTCTGCTCATTCCCTGTTGTGTTTTATTAGAAAGTTAGAAGGTTTGCCCCTGCCAGGAGAACAGCTCATTGTTCCTTGAAGATAAGGCAGCTGGGCGGTTTGTTTAGCTGAGCAGGGTAAGTGCCCTGGATCCCAGTCTAGGCCCTGGGAGAAGGATTTACTCATGGTCCCTAGGGCTTGGGATTTTTCCCTGGTGCTGCTCCTGACTTGTGGTCTGACCTGGTGCAGGTTTCTGTCATCTCTGCTGTGAAGCAGGGACCATCAGTGACCTGAAGTTGCAACTCCGGTGTCATGATCGTAAATCCCCTGTTCTCTGCCTCCTGGTGACACAGGGAAGTGATGTGGCTCCTACAGAACAGCTCCAAATGCTGGAGCCTTTTGTTGCTCTCTGAAATGCTCACATGAAATGCCTTCAGTGAAGTGTAGTAACAAAGTCTGCCCAGCTGGGCAGCCCAAACACCTCTGGTGCTTGGAATAAGGGAACACAGTCCAGACTCCATATAACAACAGGCAAGGAATTGTGACAGCTGATACCTTCTTCATTATGGCTTGAATGGCCATTGTCTAAAGCAGCTCAGAGGAGGCCTCCTGAGCGTTTGTCACAGTTTCATATTTGCAGGTTTCCTTCTCTGGAGACAACTACTCTTGCATCCTTTTGTCTGGGAGTCCTTCTCTGCTGTATTGTCTCTAACCCTCAGCTGTATTGTTGGACCCTCTGGTGGGGGGTTTTAAAGCAGTAGCTGTGAACCTACGACAGTTTATTCACACAGTTCACTGAGAAACTCCCCCTTCCCCGTGGTTCCACCAGGACTGGCAAGGCTCCCTGCTGGTCTTCTTCCCAGGCACTGTCTTATCTGACATCCTTCAACCAGTGGTCCTCAGCTAGCTACTGAGCAAGGTTTTGCTTGGTTTTTTCCTCATGTTGTCCTCCTGTGATGTCTGCCACAGAAAAGATCAGTGGAAGACCTGAAGGAACGATATTATCACATCTGTGCAAAGCTGGCAAATATCCGTGCAGCTCCGGGCACGGACCTGAAAATCCCCGTCTTCGATGCTGGCCATGAGAGGCGAAGGAAGGAACAACTGGAAAGGCTGTACAATAGGACACCAGAGCAGGTAACTTGGGGAAGGGAGCATCACTGCTCCAAAAGTTTTATGATAATTTGAATCAGTAGGGGAATGAAATAGGGCCAGAGTGCGGGAAACGGAAAGAAAGAGTGGACAAGGAGAGAGCAGCACCGAAGTACTGCTTTTGTTGAATTCATGTTGTTTTAAGGGATACAAAATGACAGTAAGGGAGGTTAAAGTCATTCCCAGGCTGGCCCAGAGCAAAGCTGTTATCAGTAGATGGCCCCCTTGCCTTGCTAGGCCTCCTTTGCTACTCTGATTGCCTTTATGTGGTCTGGTCTGCAGGTGGCAGAAGAAGAATACCTCATCCAGGAGCTCCGCAAAATCGAAACCAGGAAGAAAGAAAGAGAAAAGAGAACCCAAGACCTGCAGAAGCTCATCACAGCTGCTGACACCACCACTGAGCAGAGACGTGCTGAGCGCAAGGCTCCCAAGAAGAAGCTGCCACAGAAGAAGGAAACAGAGAAGCCTGTAAACATTTCTTTCTTTTTTTTTTTCTCCTTTCCCCTGCTTATGCCGTGGCTGGGTAACATGTTTCCTTCAGCAATCCTGCTGGGATCAGGCCCTCAGCTCTTTTGTCGGGGAGTAACTGCTGGCTGCCTTCTGGCAGATGCTTTTTTGATTACGTCTTTTGGAAGGCAGATTGGTCTAAGGCAGCCATTGGCAGAGTCCTCTGATGTGCTCTCTGTCTCTCTCCCATTTGAAAAACAGTGGTTTAAGTCCTGTTTCCCTTTCCCTCCCTGGGAAATGGGATTAAATTATGCCAGCCATTCATGTGTCATGGCAGGGAGAAGCATCTATCTCCCTGCTTCTTCCAAGTGTATTCTGGTGCTGCTGTGCAGGGTCATCCCACAAACCCACTATCTTTCACCTGCCTTCATTTTCTAGTCCAGGTATCCCTTTCCTTCGCCACTCCTGGGTGTCAGCAGCGTTTCCCCAAGCTCAGTGCATGCCCTTTTCCTGTTCCTCAGCTGTGATTAGAGTCCCTGCTGAGGGACTTTATATTCTGGATGCTATTGCTTCTTATTTCTCTCTGAATTGAGCTAAAGTCTAAGAAGCCCAGAACACAGGTTTCATTTCACATTTGAAGATACCTCAATTTCTCTTTGTGGAAAGAGGACAGTGTGGACTGAACTAAATTCAGCACCTTCAGTAGGAAAGGGCTGTTACAAAATCTCAGGTGTTTCCAGTGGGTCCCTGGGAATTCCTGTCCCTTCACCTTGTGAACAGAGAGCACTTGTGTCATTGTCCTCCAAAAGTGTCTGTGCAGGGAGAGGGGAGAAGCAGTGAGTACTAGACAGTTATTGCTTGATGAAGTGTGCCTTCTACTTCCTTAAAAAAATGGCTTTGATTCCCCCCTGCCTGTCTATGTAATTAATATAATATGACTGGACACCTTGTGCATTGAATTCCCTTGAGGATTGAGCTGGTAAAGCTCAATTATGGCTGGTGTGTCTCCCCCTAAAGAAAGCATCTGGTTATTGGTGGTAATGAAAAAAGGGTGATGGTGGGGAACAGGGCTGGAAAGATGCTGAGGGTGCCAAAGTGAGGGGGTCTGGCCCTAAATATTGCCTATTGGCTGGTGCCTGTCTGCAGGCATACAGTGGATAGGCACGCCAGGATGGGCAGAGAAGCAGTTTCTGTTGTTGCACTAGCATCATTTCAACCATGACAGAGTCCATTAGGAGTCAATTACCAACTATAGCTGGGAAATGTTAAGAAAAAAATTGCATTTTAACTAAGAATTTGAATCGGGAGCTGCATCAGCATCATTTCAACAAAGGAAAATCATTTACCAAAGAGTCAATTGAGGTTGAAGCGTTTACAGCATGTACAGGCACGCAAGGCAGAAGAACCCATTTAATTGCTTATGCACCGAGTGCAGTCAGAGTTGTCTCGGCTAAGCCAACAGTGCTGATTTACCCCCGCTGTTTGTGTCAGAGTGTTCAGCAACAGGCTGAGGGGCAGAGTTCGGGGAGTCTGAAAGGCAGCCTTCATCCAAAGGAAGCAGAGAGGATTGGCTTTTGATTGCAGCCACCTTTGTCTCTAATAATGCAAGCAGGGAGGTTACATCCTCCCAAAGATCAAAGTGATCCCTACAAGCTCATGAGCCCTATTTGTAGTTAGAGAATACTTTTTCCACCATGGTTGTGTTTAGAAATCTCTTCCTGGGGCCTCTGTTTATTAGACTGACCACAGATAGCTGAAACAAATTCTTAATGCCTGCCCATGCAGAGTGTTTTGGAAGGGGCCACCTCAAGACCAGGACGTAGAGATAGCTGATAGGGATAGGAGAGACATTTGCGGGGAACTTGAGGAATTCAGTCACTCTCCTTCAGCATCTCTTATGATCTTGGGGCAGCCCTGATTGTCTCAGCCCTGTCTAGTACAAAGAGCAAGCTGTGGAGCCTCTTTGCAGAAAAATGTAGGACCAGCAAGGCAAACGCCGTCTCCAAAGAAATTGGGAGATTTGAGGTGACTCCTTTTGGAAAAGTGTGATTGAGCCTGCGTTTTGCAGAGGTTTTGGCTATTCTTAGATTGAGTCATGCATATTGCTGACCCATTCAGGAGATCCTGCACAGTGCCCTGCAGAGAGCCTGATTTAACCATTTAAAAGTTTGCTTACCTCATACTTTGATCAGCAGCACAGATTTTTAAGGGATTGCATTTAATTTTTTTCCATTTTATTGAAATGCAACTAAATGCTCTACTGTGTAGCAGCAGCATTAGAAGTTTGCCACCTTGAATTGCTATGCTTAAAACATGAAGTGGGGAAGAAAGAAAACTGTCTAACAAGTGGAAAAATGACAAAACGTGTATCAACAGCAGATCTCCCTGGAGGGGTGCAGTCCTTTACATCCTCATTAGTGGGCTCATGTCTGTAGAGATCAGAGAGTTTCTCAGCTCATTCTTTAGAGGACTTGTAGTCAAAAGCCAAGATTTAGGGAAGCCTTGGGCTGTTTTGATCAGTGAAATAAGGATGATATTGTGCGAATATGCATGTTAGTATAAGGAGTACCATTTAGGGTTAGGGTTTAAGCTTGTGTGGATGGGTGTAAGGTTCTGTGTAGAGCAGTGCGTTTAAACCAACCAAACAAAAATGCTTGAGCTCTTCAAAGATACCTTGAACTGGAGTATTTTTCTCAGTGCATTACTTGGGATTTTCCTCTTGCCTCAGCTCTGACATGTGGTTGTGGCAGGTGGTTCTCTGTCATAGGAAACTGTGTTTCCCCCTCAGTCTCTATATGAAATCTTGTGCTTCCTCCATCAACACATCCTGTTTCAATCTCTTTCAGGCTGTTCCTGAGACTGCTGGCATCAAGTTTCCTGACTTCAAATCTGCAGGTGTCACACTGCGAAGCCAGAGGGTAGGCTCTTGTCCTGGTCCCTTGGGACCTCTGTTAATATCTTTCAGTTTGCCTGTCTGTCTTCTCATCTGTTCTCCTTTTATAGCTATAAGAAAGTCAAGTTCTTGCCTCTAAAATAAGAAAGGAATTCTATAAATGTAGAGACTCAGAAACCTGGAATGCTGGCTCTGTGAAAGCCAGCTCATTGCCTTGCTGGGGCACCTGAACTTGCTGGTGTTTGTTACTGGTGTGCTCTGTTGTTACACACGTGACAGACCTAAATGGATCTGTCTAGTCCAAATGGAGCTCACAGCCAAATGTAACAGGTCTCACAGAGCATGTGTTAAGTTAATAGGTTGCGTCTTGGAAAAAAAGAGAGACACACAGGCACAATTTTTGGCCTTCCTATTTCCATTATTTTCAGAAAATATTTTTGGGAAAGGCCCCTTTGTTCATTCTGTTGCATTGATATTCCTGAGAAAAGAGCATTCTTGCTGTTGTATCAGCAAGACTTTGACGCCTGTCTCTTAGCAACAGGTTTTGGGATACCATGTAAGTTAAACTTGCCTGGCTGACTGAATGTTTCCAGGGGGGTTTTGATAGCAGAATCCTGTTTGCCTAGTATAAGTGCTTTTTTTTTTTTTCTTTCCCTAGCCAAATAAAATAATCCTTAGTTGCTTTATTGTAGCAAAGGTGGAGAAGTAGGTTCCTTGCCCAGCACCATCACTTGGCATAGTAATTTTCTAGGTCGCTTTTACAGACTGTTTTATGGGATGTTCTTCTGATGTCAGAATAGTTTCAGATCTTGGTGGGAATACTCTGGGCCTGTGAATAGAAATGTGTTTGGGATCCTGCTGCGTTGATGTATGGGTGATGTATGTAACTGGAAGATAAGGGTGGAGACCAGATTAATCCCCTCGTAATCCAGGAGGTGGTAGTTAAAGACCTTTTAAGCCAA
>JAVSBS010014764.1:0-16125 GCA_033124195.1 Coracias cyanogaster | reverse complement strand
TTGACGGGGGCGACACAATGGCGACGGCTCTCGAGCCACGCCACCCCCATCTCCAGGAGACCTCTCGCATGAAGCACACGAAGCGTCTGGCCGTCGGCCTGCCTGCCACCCTCGCCCTGGCTCTGGCCGCCGGCCTGCCGGGACGTGGGCGCCGGGAGCGGCTGTGGGCAGCGGGACCGGGCCGGCAGGCAGAGGCTCAGGGCCGGGGAGGCCAGACGAGCTGCGGTCCTGCCCCTGCCGCCGCTGGCCTTGGGTATCTGGTGGTTGGGGCTTGGGGGTTCTGCGGGGGTCCAGGTAGCGGTCATAAAAAAGCAGTGAACGGTGTGGGCTACGTTGGGGAGATGCTGAAGGATACGACAATTAAAAGTGTGTAAGCAGCAAGACAAAGCTGACAGGCGCAGGTAGAGAAAACCTGGCCTTGGCCACCTGGGGATATAGAATCATAGAATGGGTTGGAAGGGACCTTTGAAGGTAAATCTGGTCTAACCCCCTGCTGTGGGCAGCGGCACTTTCCACTAGATCAGGTTTCTGAGAGCCCCAGCCAGTCTGACCTTGAATGTTTCCAGAGATGGGACATCCACCACCTCTCTGGGCAACCTGTGCCTGTGTTTCACTGCCCTCATAAAAGATTTCTTCCTTATATCTAGTCTAAATCCACCCTACATCTAAAGCTACATCAGTGCAGTTGGGAACATGCTGCCAATAGGTCCCCTCAGTAGGGTGAATATGCTTCCAAGGTTGTTTTTTTTTTTTATATACCACAGATGTGTGTCTATTTTTACAAATTTTCAGAAACATGAGCAAGGCTGGTTGTAGAGTAGCACCCTTCGTGAGGTAATAGTGAAATATTGCTCTTCTAAAATCTAGTGCTTGAGGCCATAGTGGTAATGTGCTGCAGACTTTTTTTTTATTACTGTGGGAGAAAGCACTGCAGTGAAGTTTAATTCTGTATTAATGCATCTGTTCCTTGGGTGCAGTATACAGGTAGAGTCCTGAACACTGAGAGAATTCACGTGCTTGGATAGATGCCTTTGATGTGATTAAGACATTCCTAGTAAATGATTTACCAGATGGCACATCAAAAGATGTTACTCAAATTGCATTTCAGAGCTTCAGCTAATCTCTAAAGTGTGGGGGCTACCATCCAGGCTGCAACATTTTGCATGAGTTAGTTGTCCTGCGTTATCTTGTCTAAATGTGGTGATTCTCCCTTGTTTTGTCATCAGGCAGTACCAAAAGCTAGAAGGGAGATCAGGAAGGAATAGTTTTGAACCGTGCTTACCTCCATATTTGGGGCTTCTGACTATTTCTTTGAAGGAGGCCAATGTTGGCAGGACCAGATGCATGTATGTGACCCTGCTTTGGTCCCCATTTTCTTGGCCATTGTCTTCTATTGTCCATTATCGCTCTCTGTTGTGCCCATTGCCTTCCTACCTTCTCTTCTACATCAGGGGGAGATACTTGGTGCTGGTGCTCAAAGGTGCAGATGAATGCTATACAAGTGAGGTGAACATAGCCCGATGGAATGGTACCTGAGGGTCCATCCATATTTAGAAGAGCTGACGCCCGCCTGCTTCCTCCAGCTGATGGTAACAAGAGCCCTCCTGGTCTTGGGAACAGAAAATGTTTATGGCTCTGAAGGAGTCCATTGGCCTGCAGCCTAAGCTATGTGGTTTTTGTCAGTCAGATCTGAAATCCAGCAACCATCTAGCCCCAGCAATACTTTCAAGATTTCTCAGGGTTTACTTGCACTTTAAATATTTGTTTTGCTGCTTTAAGATCCAGCTCCTCATCTCTTCAATCAGTTACCTACTTCTGATGCTCCCACTTGGATGCGCAGTTCAGTCATTCTCTCAGCATTCAGAAAGGAACAGTTTCCCTTTGATATATCAGTAAGTGTGCATTTTACAGTGGAGGATGTACATCAGCCGTTACATGTCTGAGCTTCATCCCCTATGATTTAAATCTGGAGTGGGTAGAATCTATTACATACAGAAAGCCCAAATTTACACACCCATAATGTATGACTCATCTGAAATTTTGCCAAGTGCTGGGGGAGGCATTATCCAGTTTATTTGTATGCATCTCTGTCTTTCAAGATCTCTTTAAACACTTTGCAATAAGATTTCCAGAAGGATAAAAGTTAGTTAAATGAGACCAGCATGTACCAACCTGCCTGGTGCTGCAAGGAAGGTGGAAAATTCAGAATATTCAATCTTTTTTTTTCAGGTAGTGATTCGTATCTGCCCTACTGGGTCTCATAGTTGTGGATTTTGGGTGGAGACTGATTACATGACCTCTTCCTCTGTTGAGGGTTCCTACAAGCTTTAAAATCATGTTTCCAAAGTGAAGTAAATTCTGTTTGGCTGATAATTCCACTTTACTGAAGGTGGCTAGAAAAAGATGTTTTATAAAATCAGTTTGCTTTTTAAGAGTTACCCTAGTTGTTTATCTTCTGATTTTTTTTTCTCATCCTACACAAGGAAAACAGGTGAGTCACTTTTGTTTTCACTTGCAGCCGCTTTCCCCTTCGGGCTCTTGATGCTGATATATTTGTGGGGGCCTTTTTCATGTGGTGTAGAAATGGATTTATTACAATCGCTTTGGCTGCATTCAGCAGCCTCTGATTTCCTCTGTTTACTGGTTTGCTTTGGAAAGGGCATCAGAAATTTTTGTCTCTCCCCTTCATGCCCGTACACCCCACCCAGGTCTTCGTTGTGATGATCTAGCCAGTTTACAGGAGACAGGAATCTGCACAGTTTCTGTTGGGGAAGTTTTACTCAACTGTATATGGGTATATAAAGATGCAGACAACTGTGCATCGAATGCTGCAGCACACAGATGGGATTGTGAGTTTGGCTCTGGCAAGTAGCCCGGTCCCCCCGTTCTGCTGTGAAAGCTGTCCCTGAAATAGGTATGGCTATTCACCTCAGTTAATTTGTCTGCTGGGAAGTGCCATGTTTTCTGTGGTGTGTGAGTGTAAACCACAAACAGGCATGAAAATTTGAGTTGCTGAAACTTACCTGGATTGAATATTTACCGTCTCCCCTTTCTGTTTATTGAGGGGAAGTTCAAGCAAGTAATAAAATCTAAGGAAAGACCTTAGAAACATGAAAGAAGTATTTCAGTGACTTTTACGGAAGTGCTGCCTGGGATTGGGATTCATCTTAGCTTTGCATGCAGATATATTCAGGATACATCAAACATATGACAAAGTTTATTTTTCTGCCACAGGCACTCATACCCACCCAGTAGGAATGAGACTTTCTGTGGTGCACTTCTAGCATACTGATTGAGTAGCATTCTGCTTGCAAGGAGAGTATTGGGTTTTTGTGACTGTTTGGTGCTGGTTAGTTGTTGTCTTCTCTTCCGAGGAGGTTTCAGTCTGATCACTGGAAGTCAATTCACTGTCATCTGAACTAAAAAAGCCAAGTCTGTGTTTTCGTAAGTTTTGTTGTCACAGCAGCAAGAGAAGCAGCATGCTGTGGGAGTGCTCTTGGTCCTGCAGCAGCTTGTTCTGCCCAGTTTGCAGTCAGCTTCCAGCCTTTCTGTAGACTCTCCAAACTCATTAGGGTTCCCATAGGTAACCCCTGGCTGGAGCTGACTCCAGAAAATTGTTTATCTTTCCCCTTCTCTGCCCAGACTGTTTGCATGGTCTTCTGGGTCAAAAAGAGAACAAAGTGTTCTCTTCGGGATTGATTTGCATTATTTAGCCCTTACCTGGTGAGAGTTGTCAGGTGTGAGATGGCTGCGGTTGTATTTTCCAAAAGACAGGAGAAGAACAAGGTGGGGAGGAGTGTCAGCAGTGGGTCTGGTCTGTGCTTCAGCCATCTTGATTTTTCCTCAAAAAAAGTTACTTTGGTTTGTTAGGAGGATAAACAAAATATAACTAATACCTCAAGAGAGAGGAAAAGTTGGGGAGAGCTGACTTCCAACTGAGTTACTCTTTACTGTGTTTATTTTGAAGGGGAAGAGGAACACACCAAGTTTCCATCACCTTTTCCTCAGGCAATGAAAGTCAAAGCTCTAAGTTGTCACGTGCACAAGAATGAGCAGAAACCTTTCAACAAGGCTGTCTCGCTCCTGTTCCTCACACTAGTGACCTTTTGAAATCTTCCACAGTGGAGCAGTACCTCTGGCAACGCCACTGGGACCTTGAGGTCTGACACTCAGGCACAAGTAACAGCAGCTGAACAGGGTCAGAACATCACTGGTGGCAATGAGGGACAAATCTGGCATGGCTCTTCAGCTGGGACAGGACCTTTTGTATGGCTGCAACAAACTGGCCTGGCTCTGCAGCACATAAGTTCCCGTTCATGTGATAGGATTCCTTTTGTGGTAGTATTAGCTCCGGATCTATGCACTGAAAGAAGACAGAACAGAGCAGAGAGGTGTACAGCAACTGCTGTTCATAGAGCTCTTCTGAAATGAGATGCAATCGGCAGCAGAAAGGGGGTCATTTGTTCTTGGAAGAAGCGGCCTCACTCAAAAAAAGAGACTGAAAGATAGCAGAATCTTTAAAGAAAGATTTCTCCCTACAGCAAAGCCTTTTCCTCATTGGGACTTATTAAAATATAGACATTTTTTCCAAAGGAAAGAAAAGTACAAAGCATGTCATCAAAGCAGAAGAATTTCAAGCTATTTCATTCTGATAGCATTCTTTGTGCAGCAGACACTGGATGGTAAGGAACATTGCTTTTAAAAGTTCATACCACATGCCTTCCATGCTTAAGGAATTATGTGTACAATAAATCACACTGATTTCCCAACTGAAGTAAGTGCCCAAAAAGGTCATAAAAGGACTGAGAATTACCACCTATAACTAATTAGCTGCTTTGGTACCTAATCCTATGTGCTGGGGTTTTTAAAGTTTCTAATTTACATACGCAGAGATATAAAAAGAACAGTGTTAAGCTTTGGTGGCAAATTCAGTCCTCTGCCATATCCAGGCATGCAGGAGAGCAGTCCCAAGCCCTGCGGGAAGCAGTGGGGCTACGCTTCTCCTTCACCTGTTCTGCCGCATCCCTGAGATCTGTGCCAGGGGCACTGGAGACTCTGCTTTTTGCAGCAATATGTTTTGTTAAGGAGGTGAGAGACAGTTGCCTTTAAAGCAAAGGTTTTCCCTTCTCCTGGAGTTTGCGCTCGGCTTTGAATAGACATATCAGTGTCACAGGGGAAGCACAGTGCGTGGCCATGTTCAGGGGTGGATTGTTTTTCACCCCTGTTTAAAGATCCCTTGTGCGTTGGAAAATTATGTCAGGGTGCAGTTATCTGCTTGCAAAAACCAAGTAGGGAATTCTGTCGGGTGGGAATGTTATGCTGGTGCATCGCTATGAAAGGGGTACCCTCGCTATAAGGAGTATGCAGACAGAATTATATTTCTGCAGAAGGGAGGAAGTATGGAAGAACTATGTTTCACCTCTTTTATGGACAAAAGAGCCACTAAAGGCCACGCAATAGCAGTTCACATCAGAGGTGTCAGGAATCTGCCTTTAAAATATAGCCTAACTTGATCAAACATAAAGCAGAACAAGCCAACAACCAACACCGAACCAAAAAGGCAAAGCCTCCACCTGGTCCTACTAGGGTAGACGCCAAATATCACATAGGAACACAGAAGAGAGTTCAGACCTGTGTCTTCAATACCATCTGAAACTATATTGGTTTTATTGGATGTTTAGGGACAATTTGCTTCATGCTCTCTCCTCTTTCCTCTTTTCTTCCTTCTTCTGCTAGTGATACGAGCAGTTAATTTTCTAGTTTGCGTGATGTGTAAGGCTCTGGGGGATCAGTTGCTGCTGTGCTGGGAGAATGATTGGTAGGCTGGAGGTTCGCACAACTGGGCAGGACACTGAAAGGGGGTCATTAATGGGGCTTTCAAAGTGACTGGAGAGGGGCTCACTTAAACCAACGGGCTTCCTGTATGATGAAGAGGAGGACATGATATACAGTAAAGGGATGGACTTGGAAAGTACAGGGCACTTAGTTCCTAAGCGCTAGTAAGATGAAAGAGCGTGGTTCTCTCCGGTGTTTTAGCTTTGCTGACTGTGTTCAGTATTCATGTCACAGTCAAGCAACAGCTCAAACTGGGCAAGAAAAGCAACATGGCTGCACAGCCATTCTGAAGTCCTTTGCCTCTTCTGTAACAGGTTGCATGTGCCAAGGACAGAGATTTGTTAGAGACAGAGGGTGAAGTTCACCTGAGCACATGGGGCCAGCATGAAGGCAAGGTGACCTTTGTCCCTTGCTGCAGCCCTGCTCTTCTCTGCGTGGTACTTGGTGTGGGAGTGTTAGGCAGTAGCTTGCTGCAGAAATGGACCCTTATTTACACTGGTATTTTGTGCTAAATGGCCTATGTTAAAAAAATGTCTTGTGTAGTGTAAAATGGGGCATGAGTTCATTGTCCTGCAAAGGACAATTTTATTTTTGTTGTTATAAGGAGTGCTACCCTTTGGAATTGCTAGGTCTGCAGTGCTCAGAGCAAGGTGATGGATCATCTCTAATAGTTACCACTTTGAAGGCAGTGGCTGTTAGCACATGAGCAGGTTCAGCTAACAGTTTTACACACAAAGCAGATTCTTTTAAAAAGAAAGCTCTGAAGTCGATGTGTTCTCATTCCCAGGGGCTAAAAAGTACAATGAACTAAAGATATATATGTAGGTAGCAAACAAGTTGACAACACCATGCTCTAGCTAATTTTAACGGATATGTATCCTTGTAAAAATTAATAAGAAAAAGGTGCCGTCCTTGGGAGATGTGCTCCTACCACTGCCACACTGGCAATGAAAACATAGGAACAGAGAATTTCAAAGATAAGTAACAGCTGATGTGTAAAAAGATTCCTGAAAACAGATGTTTTCACATACATGTCTGTCTTTGAGGCAGTAGGTCTTGAAGGCTGTGTGACTACGCACTTCTAGCTCCATATGAGGCTGGCAACTGGAAGAATGTGTCTTCACCAAAGGAAAAAAGAAGTATTGCGGCATGGTGCTTTCCATCTTTTCCTCAAATTTATTGCCCCCAGATGGCTGTTGACTTATATAATTCGCAGCCAAGAATCCTCCCACAGGGAGTAGGAACAGAGCCCAAACTGATCCTATCCAAATGGGGCTTGCTTCCATCTCCAGACTGAGTAATTCCTATGTTAAACTCAGGTGAGCCTTCCCAATGTGAAATTTCCCCTGCAGCTTCTCTCCAAGGCTTACATGGAATCTGCTGTGCTACCCAGGATTCGAGTTAGGGCATATTGTCAGCTTCCCCTTCTCTGTTGAAGCATTTTATCCTAAACTCAGGTTATTTGATTAGATCAATAAATTTAGTTAGAAATGCCAGAGGTGAAACCATAAGCAACAAAAGAATGATTCATCCCTCACAAAAATGTGAGCCCTCAGAGATGTAGCCTGGAGAAGCCTGTTTGCTGTGGGTGACTTTCTAGCCAACTGTTGAGATGACTGCCAGTAAAATTCAGTTGGCAGCACACAAACCAGTATGGTGCTAATTATGTATGAAAGTTATTACCCCTAAAATGGTCAAAGATGTAGTTGTTCTCCACCAACCTATCGATGCCATGTAGTAAGATAATCCAGAAGGAATGCCTAAAAATTTGTGTGACTGGGGTGGTGATGAGAAAAACCTGTTCAGATTAGTCAAGTGTGTAGTGCTTCCATGAAAGTTGCCAGTGAGGTTCTGGGTGCTTCAGTGCCTGTGGTGCCAATCGCCTCTTTGAATCAATTCAGCAAGAGCGTGTACTTGTCTGTGTAGCAGGCAGATGTGACAACACACACGTGTGTGTGAAAGAACATGTCCCTCACTAAAAGCGTGGAGAGAGATGTATGTTTGGGGAGAGACTTTGACCGACACAAAGGGCAGCTGAGAAGCGACAGCCCACTTGTGCCTTTCAAAGCTCCCTCCTGGGTGGGCATTTTAAAGATGGAAGTTGATACAGGTATGACAGAGCAGGGGTATTCTTAACAAAGTAAGACTGTAGTGTGAGTGTCCACACTATGAAATAAATAAAGTAAAAACGGTCTTCATGTCAGGTAGTGGCTTGCTTTTGCTTGTGTTTTCCCTCACAAAATCTAATGCCTATATATGTAAGTAGGATGACTCAGTGTTGCAGAGATTGTTGATGGACAGGGTTAGGGAAGACATTCCCAAATAGGGAAAGAATAGGAGAAAGCAGAGTTTTTATACTTGTTGGCTAAAGCTGCCTATTGTGGGTCTTAGTGCACAAATGCAGTTTGCAAAAACATATTTGGGAATTATCTTAAAAAGGTGATCCTCTGTGTCCCAGGTCAGCCTTGGATAGCTTCCCCTCTGGGTCTGTGTTAGCTGCTTAAAGAACCTGCTATGAAAAATGTACTTGCTGTTTGTTGGGTTTTCTTTAAACAGCTTGATTACATTTTGATGACACTGTACAAACACACAGTTAGAATCAAGTGCTAGAAATAGCTTCCTAGAAATTAAATTGTTTTTTAAAATAAGCAAATAAATATGTGCATGTAAGTCATGCGTGCATCCAGGCAGAACTAGTTATTTTTATTCTTCCATATGAAATTGCCTGTAAAAACTTGAGGTGCTATCTATTGTTACCATTATTTATAATTTAAAATGCTAACAGTGACATGAAGTGTTGTCTCAGCTCATTTAACAGGCCATGAAATGGTTAGAAGGATGATAGAAATCTCTGACAAACCAACCTCAGGTAGAACATAATTACTCATATTTTCTACTCAACCCCTGCTTTTTCATAACGGTGGGTAAAAATGAGTTGTCTTACTAGGCAAAATATACTATAATTAGCAAGAGATGTTGCCATCTCACACTGAGGAGAACATAGGTATAGCCCAAAGTCATCCTCGTCCCATGGTTTGACTTCAGGGGAAAAAAATAGTAGGACTGCCTTCCCACAGTGAAACATGGTGAGCTTGAAGAAGGTGTGCTGCCCACCACCTTGGCTGTGGGGCTTTCACAGGGCACAGGGTCCTCTGCAGCAAGTTTCTTTCCTTAGATCCTTAGATATTTTAGTCCCTTTTAGATGTGAATGAACAATTTTGATCTAAGACTGGAGTGATTCAGCAAAAAATCATCACCTGTATAAAAGGCATCGTTTCTGACACTGGGCTTGTTCCTGGGAACAGCCTTATGTCCCTGAGCAAGGTCCCAGAATTGGCCGTGCCGTGGCAAATGTTTTTTGTTGCATTATGGTTCTTTTGAGGTTTTGTGGAAGCCAGTTACTACACAGTGCTATTGCACTGAGGGGAAGAGGGAAGGGCTCTGCCTTGCCTCTGGTCACTGCTGACAGGAGAAAACCACAGCTGAGTTTGGATTTAGGAAGTTCAGTGGGGACAAGGGGACTAGGGAATCTTGGAATGGGAAATTAACTGGCAATTCTAAAAATTTAAATCCTTTTATCTGTGTGGATGTATTTCTTTAAGCCCTTGAGTGGATGAACTGCTCAATAGTTTTTTGGGATCTGTTTCTGTGAGAAACAGGACATAACTGCAAGCCAGGTTTTCCTTAAGAACCAGAGGTTTAAAATCTCCAATAGAAATTTCCAACCACAAATGGTTATTATGTTGCTTTTAGAAAGTATATTGATAGTAATGAGATAATCTTTGGTTTTTACTGTGTTATTTTTCATGAAATAACATTTGCTTTAATCCTTTGTGTTTTGGCTCACTCTCTTTCTTAGCCTGATCCATATGACAAAGCCCGTTTGTGCAGCTAGTACCCAACTCAGGACTCAGAAAAACCGCAGCTCTGTGACAAGGCAGGAAGAAATAGAGAGCTATCGTTGGTTATGGCCCCAAGAGTAACTGGGAAAACTACTGAGACAAACTGCTTACTGATGAGCAACATTTCTTAGGGCAAAGTGAGAGTTTGCAGTGAACTGCAGATTCCTACCCATGTGCCTTTGAATATCCTCCCTGAGACAGGATCAAAACAATCCAAAAGGTGTGTGAGGTGCAAAGAAATAGTGTTTGATTCACCAGTCCTACCAGACATGAGCTGTTGTGCCTCAGTTATTTGGCACAAAAGCTGTCACCTCAAAATGTGCCTTGGTAAGGCACAGTTACTATTTACTTCCTCAGCAGTGCTGCAGTGTGGGGGAACTTAAATGTCTGTGGCTGCTCAGAGCCTGGCTGATGTTGCTTGGCCTCAAGAGCACATTGCTGTGACATTTTTCTCTCCCTACACCACACTAGCTGGAAAAAAATCAGACCAGACTAGAAACTCACTTCAGGCAGAGACCATTTGCCAAGTATTATATTCTGCAGAGATATTCTAAATCATATGGAAAAAAAAAAAGTTTTAAAAACACCATCTGCAAATACTCGGCCTCTATCCACCTTCAGACAAAAAATCTGATGCTGATCTCAAGAACTAACTAGAGGATGTCTCCTTTTTCCTGGGAGATTGCTATCAGATGTGGGCTTACATGGGCTCTCCCAGCAATAGATGGTAGTCCTCTGGGTATCAAAAGGAAGGTAGATTTTTGCCATTATTTTCTCATGTAAGAGTTGATCTTTAGATTTGTGATATTCTCAGTGCACTTACTCCCCATTTCAAATTAAAAATGGCAATCCAGTTAAGTGATCCAGTGACTTCTCACTTGCCCGTGGAGGATCATTTAGGAAAAATCATAACAGACGCTATGTGTCCACATTAAGTGTCTTCTCAGATGGAGGAAGGCTTCTAGTGAAGCTATCAGGATCCTTTAGTGAATCTTGTAAGGGTTCTCATCCAACAGGAGACTTCTGATGGGGTTGATTCTGTACTGTTGTACTTATGTGGCTTCAAAACCAATGCCCCTGGTCTCCCCAGCAGAAACAGGAATGCATGTGACTGGTCTACCTCAGTTAACCACACCATAACTTGTCTTGTGCATGAGCAACGTTAAGACACACAGGATCATCGAACTGCAGTTTAAGGTAATCCAGTGTTTAATTTGATTTTTAAGGTTTTCAGGTTTGATCTCAGAAATTGTTTTTCCAAATTCGCATGGGGATGGATTTGGTAACTTGCTATTTCTGTATGTATTTATGTATTTTGAGTGCATTTATCTCATTTGGTGATTTAAAGAGGCCACAGTAGTTTAATCTGGAGGCATTTCAGGATGGGATTGGCATCAGGAGTACTGGGAGGAGCCAGTTTCTGGACTCTTATCTGGAAAAAGAAAAACAATTCCTTGTGCTTTTTCAGCCTTTCACAGTTTCTTTTAGAAATCCTACAGGAATATACAATGATCAACAAAATAGTTCACTGAAGCACCTGGTATCAATGTTTTGTTGATGGCACTGCACAAGAGATGTGGCCCCAGTGCCATCTGGAGCAGTTGAAGGAGGACTACAGAATATTAGAAAGCCTTGAGTAGAAGATGAGTAAACTCTCTAGGTAAAATTAATCTGACAACACCTGAAATAAGTTTAAGTATTCTAGTCTCTATGTCTAATTATCAGAGAAAGGCAAGGATGATGCATCCTAGCTAATTTAGGCACCTGCATGTTCTAGGATGACATCTTCAATAACTGACTCCATGACTATCCTAGAGAAGACACCTATTTCACACTGCTCAGTTAGGTAAAGTGGAGTGTACAAATTTTTCTCTTGCTGTTGCTTTCATCTTGATAGGGTTAGGCTTTAGCTCACTGTCGCTGGCCAGATGATTAATTTTCATCTTATGCAATCAAAACTGAAGCAGGAGCGTGTGACAGTAAGGTTGCTACCCATATTTAATTTGTTTTGTAGGACTACGTGTTGACCTTCCACCCAGCTAGGTGAATGGAAAGATTTCAACAGATTTCAGCAGGCTGAAATGAAGAAGTGCGTTATTGAGGCTAATAATTCTGCCTTTTCACTTAGCCCTGGCTTCAATAAGCATTCAGGTAAACACCCTAAATCCCAGAGTCTCGACCCATTTAACCAATCTGTAATGGTCGTATGTCATGGTAATCAAAGTCAGTGGCAATCAATGGCAACAGTTTGCTTCTTGGTTTATAATGAAATAAGTAGAAGTCAATTACAAAAAGCCTTGCAATTTCTTTTCCATGCAGCCAGTACAAAACTTCACATATTTCCATTTAGGATAAATCTGAATAAGAATTGAATATATTTCTTCTGGCACACACTGATGATATTCAAGGAGTAGGTGTAGCAAGCTGTGGGAACTAAGAAATGAAGAAAAATATTGCAATGCTGTCAAGAGTAGGTGTAGACATTTTGTACCTGCTAAACCAAAATGATGGGCCTAACATTTAAAATAATATGCTGATGTAACACTCAAGCAGAACAGTGATTTAGATAGACAATGATCTTTCCTCTGCTATCCAGGCTCCTGAATACTAGAAGGAAGCCAAACGCTTTGCAATGCAAATAGAGTAGCAAATAAAAGGATGGTGTGAAGGTGTGATTCATCTGAAAAAAATGTTTCACTTAAGAAACTGCAGAAGGCAGGATGTAGATCCCCTGTTTAATTCACCCTACCCCATTCTGGCTTCTCTGCACTAGCACAGCAGTGCAGCGACTGCGCAGGATCATCCTCATTTTGTAGGCTGTTCCTTGGCTTTCTTTGCCCTTCAGCGAGGGCTTGTCGGGGGAAGGAAACATGGTTATGATGCTTCATTTTTTATTGTTGCTGTCTGCTGGGATTACTCTGAAGTTACGGAACAGAATAGTTGCTAGCTGAATCCCAAATCTCTGGATAATATAGTCGGCATAAAGCCTTCTTAATTTCAAGTTAGTATGCGTGCTGCAGCAGCAGGACAATGTAGCCGGAGTCAGGCTCAGAGTGTGGAGAGAAGATCTCGTCTCGTACACCACCTGCAGAAATGCCACTTAAAGCCTCAGTTTCACATTCCCTTAAGAGAAAGGATGAGAAGTTTGGTGAAATGTTTAATTTTTCAATTAAGCATCTGACAGATCAACTGAATTATGAAGCTTGATTTTGTAAAGAAAAAAACGAATGTCTCTAGGAAGTGAATGCCAAGGAGGACCACAGCAGGAGCAGGTGCAAGAGCGTGAAAAGCCAGACTTTGCAGTAACGTGTTTCTAATGTGGTGGAAAACTGGGCATTTGAACCAGCTCAAGAGCAGATACGCACTGAGCTTGAGAAGATACTCTTCATGATAATTAGGGCTGAGTCCTACACATTTAACTCCCACTGATTTCTTAAGGGTTCCAATTCCAGTCAATGTCAGTAGGAACGTGTAAAGGCTGCAGGCACGGGCTCTTTATGCTATTAGTAGTCACATTTTGGGACTTATTAAGACTAGGATTTGCTGAACAGACTGTACTGCAAAACTATGCTAATTAGCATCTAAAATTCTTGGAAAGCTGCCACAGATTCCTGGGAGCTGTCTACACCGCCAGCAAAAATGGCTTTATAGATGCAGATTGCCTGAAAGAGGTTGGGGCATAGCTTGTCCTTTTGCAGTGGCTTTTATTGCATGCATATACCCACCCTGGCTTTTGATAAAGCCCTTTTGGGGCACACCTGAGGCAGCTTTTCTTGGTAGTCTCATGGGAAGCGTTTCTGGAAAACCTGAAGCAGTGGCTTTGCTCTAGAGTCTAACTTGGAGTGCTGAACTACTTGGGATGATGCTGGGTGGAAAGTGTTTCCATGTGTCTTTTTTACATGTTGTATTATTTTTCTGTGGTAGCGCACTATCTTGTGAGTTGAATGAATTTCGGTATGGCAGAATTACAGTGATTTTTTTAAAAATCTCTACAGTAAGGCTGTAACTTGCAGCTGCTCCCATAGTTTACATAAAACTCACCAGAGGGTTTCAGCCATTGGTATTTGTTGAGCCTGGAGCTCCTCCTCGCTTACTTTGCTCCAGCATTGATTCAATGATAATACAGCTCAGTTAAGACTTTCACTCGTTTGGTTTCAGTTCAAGGAATGGTCTCTCCATGACATGTTCCTGTTTCCAGTTTTCCTCTGTAGCCCATAGAAGTACTTGGGAGATTTTTGAGGCTCAGATCCTATCCCTGACTGATTCAGGAGGGGCCAGACTACACCCTAAGAGATATGCAGGAGCGAGTCCAGAGAAGGGCTACAAAGTTAGCGAAGACCCTAGAGTACAAGTCTTAGGAGGAGCAGCTGAGGGAACTGGAGCTATTTAGTCTGAAGAAAAGGAGGCTCAGGGGCTTATTGCTCTCTGCGGCTACCTGAAAGGAGGTTGTAGAGAGGTGAGTGCTAGTCTCTTCTCACAAGTAACAAGTGATAGGACAAGAGCAAATGGCCTCAAGTTGTATCAGGGGAGGTTTAGGTTGGATATTAGGAAGAATTTAGTCACAGAAAAGGTTGTCATGCGTTGGAACAGGCTGCCCAGGGAAGAATGGTTGAATCACCATCCCTGCATGTGTTTAGAAGTCATGTAGGTATGATGCTTAGGGACATGTTTTAGTGGTGGACTCAGTAGAGTTAAGTTAGTGGTTGGACACGATGATCTTAAAGATCTTTTTCAACCTAAAAGGTTCTGTGATTCTGTGATTCTATGATTCTACGCCTTACCATGAAGCAAAAGGGCAGTCCGATTTGGCATCTTGTGTTCTCCCCTCTTTTGATGAGTCTCTCTTGATGGTCTGAAACCCTGAACTCCATAGCAGAGACGAGAACGTGAGGCTCCTGCTGGGGTGCATGACGCACCAGGAGACTTTCCTTTCTATCTCCCTCAAACCCACTCTTAGATACCTCAGCTGCCTGTAAGGATCTACCTTGATTAAGCAAATGCTTTTTGGCTCTCTGATGAGAATTCTCCAATGGATGTAGTGCAGAAAGACTTCTTTTGAGAAAGTTGCAGTTGCTAAAGAACGGGGAGGAATATAAAAGAATGGGAAAAAACATAGTGTCTATGAATTTGTAACCTTGAGTGGGGCTTCCCCGTTGTAGCATGTGTCCTGTCAATGATATGTACAAGACTTCAGGATGGTATGAAGTTATTTCATTAATATCTGAGTGCCTCCTTACCCTCTGGAATGTGGCCCAAGATGGACACAGTAGCTCCTGAACACCCACCACTACTGTCTTTGCCTCAAGGTGAAACTTGAACACTTTGGAGGGAAGCAGAGCTCCCTGTCCTCTGCCTTCCGCCAAGGAATATATATATACCCCCGGTCCAGAAGTTCATGAATTTGCTTGAAGGCCAGCCCCCTGCATTTGTGCCCCAGTTGTAAATGTTTGGGGGCAGGGAGAGTCACCAAGCACCTGTGTGAAATCCTGATGAAGCAATGAGGATATTCAAATTTTCCCTTCTAACTGCATTTTCTTATATTTTAAATAAGCATATGCTAGCCAGGAGACTTCTGTCTTCTGTAGAAAGCTGTTAGCAACACTGTGTGTCTCACTCGTTCCAGCACATTTTACTTCTCCCAAATGTTGACAACCATGTGTGAAGCAATGAGGCTCTGTGCTGGTGACCATCACCCACCGAGGAGGAATTCAGAGAGGAAAGCCAAGAAATCAGGGACGAGCGATGGATGGGAGACACTATTTTGGCTCATTTGTTGCATCTGCTGAGGACAACCAGAGCTGCAAAACTGGCAGCAGAAGAGAGATGGCTCCCATTCCTCTCCAGTCAATCCGATGAATAATTAATACGCTTTAAATATATAATAGCATTATATACTTCTCACAGTACACGCTGCTAGCGCAGCCATTGCAGTACCGTCATGTTGAAGTTGCATAATTAAACGAGCCGCAGAAAACCCAGAACGTGGTTAGGAATCGATGGCGAGGTTCCGCAGGGTGGGGGCCGGGTACAAGTGGCCGCCGCAGGCCTCTGCTTCCAGCTCCTTCGGGGAACACCCGTCAGGAAGGTGGATTGGCCAGGAACAAAAACTGGGAACCAAGAAGGGCATTGTCCGGAACTCGGTTCCTCAGCACTCGCTGTTCCAGCACACTCCGGCCGGGTTACTCCACAATGGGCGGCAGCTAACACTGCCTGTCTGCCAGCGCCGCTGCGGGCTCAGGCCGCCGGCTTTCCTGACGTCGGCCGGCGGGGGGCACCCGGCAAGAGCAGGGGACTGGCTCGGCCCGGCCCGGCTCCTGTCGCCGCTGGGGCCGCGCCGGGGCGTCCGGAGCCCGCGGCGGCGGCGGAGGGGCGGGCGGTCAGCTGTAGA
>JAVSBS010014762.1:0-12344 GCA_033124195.1 Coracias cyanogaster | reverse complement strand
GTAATATTACTCTGTTTTTAAGCTACTGTGACTGCTAAATTAGCAACTATATTTACCACCATAAAATTAAAGTAGCTCAGAGAGGAACTGGCCCATGAGTTGATTCAGTTCAGGAGAGCAAGAATCATCAGCAACCAAAGTCTCTACTTAACCCATCAGGGAACTGTGCAAATATAATATGCCCCATGGTGCCAGCAGCACCGAAATACAAAGCCTGCTTCATGTGTACACATTTTCGCTCTTTTCACAGCCACAGCAAGAGGAAGAGGAGTGTTCTCAAGAGCTAAATGCGTGTCCACTAGTGACAAGGTTTATTGTCAAGGCTGTCCACTAGAAGAGAAAAGGGAATAAGGAAGAGACTTATGGATTAAAGTAGAAAATGAAAACAGCTTTAATGAAAATAATAATAATAAAATGAATATATACAAAAGCAGTATCAAACCCAATCCCCCTGATGACAATTACGCCACCATCACTACTGATGCTGTGGAGCAGGCACTAGGGAAGTCCCAGACTGGACACAGTGGTAGATGGGAACTGGATTCAGGAACACACAGATTGGGATTGAAGACAGAACAGAGTTCTTCTTGGATGCCAGCCATTAAAGACGTGAGCTAGACCCACATGATCCCTCAGCTTTATACAGAATATGGCATATATGGGATGGAATACCTCATTGGTCAGTTTAGGGTCACCTGTCCTGTCCACTCCTCCCTGCAGGTGCAGCCTCTCACTTTCTGCACCCCCCCTCACTGTGGTACACCAGATTTAGCAGTGGCCTTGGTCTCTGTAGGAGCAAGTATAAGCAAGAGCCTTTCTGCTCACCAATCCTTGGTAGTAACTGTAAATATCAAGTATTACCACTTCTAGAAGCAGACACTGTCTGAAAAAATATGGCATTAACTTCAGAAAGTCCAGTCACTTAGAAGAGACTGAGATGAAAAGTAAAATCACTGTACAGAATTAGTTCTAACTCAAACCAGGACACAGGGAGAGCAGGAGATAATGAGTGTGAGCTTTGAGAAGCCTAGAGAGGTAGTGGTCACTCCCGCTCTGACTATTATACAGCTGTGTGATATATCTTTCTATCCAGTCTCCAAATGACCATATAATACAGAAAATCAATTTTAGTGAAGTACTTGCCTTTTGCCTAGCTTTTTGTGTGGTTTCACTCTTCCCAAACATGAAAGGTGTTACCATAAAGTGACCAGCCAGCAGTCCGTGCATTGATCATGATTTCTCCAGGGGCCACAACCACCCGATATAAGGATCAAGCCTATTTGACATCAGCCTCATTTCAGCATCAAAAATAGTAAAGATGGTAAGCTGCAAGAGAAACTACTGGGTTTTTTTTCTGAGGAAAGCACATAGTAGTAAACCAAAGAACAAATTCCCCCAGTCAGGGAGTAGGTACATACCAATGACCTCTCCTGCTTCCGTCCTGGGCCAGTGCATAACAGGATAAATTGTGAACATCTTTTAATTTTGAAACACATAACATTATGTGTTTTAACACAAATGGGAAAAAAAACAAACCCAAATGCAATTCTGATCCGTATTCTGAAGGTTTGGAGGAAAACCAAATACAACTCCATATCCTTAATGAATACAAAAAACCTTATCCTTCACAGCTGGCAGGTTGCTGTGAGCCATATCATGAAAATTTGTGGCTCTTCTAGCTCTGGAGTTAGAACTAGGGCTATCAAAATAAACTGATGGGTAGTAAGAAATGTTTACAAACATCTCTTGCTCCAAACCTGCTTACATTTTGCATGTAAGTCCCTTTCATTGCAATGTGCTCGGAGAGCAGCAGGTCTGAATGCTCTCAATTACAATTGTTAGCTTCAAGTAACTCAGGTGCGATCGACAGTGCAATACTGGCTTAAAAACAACCCACATCAGATGGGAATCAGGCCTAGCAGTTATAAAACAGCTATATTGGAAGAGGGATAGCTGTTTCCATAGAAATGGAAAGGAAATATAGATTAAATCCCTCCAAATTGGAGCTCTGAACAAAGCAGCAAAAACCAAACCATTTGTAAACGTGTCATGTCAAGCAGGAATCTCTGGTACAGACTTGCAATGCTTATAATGCTAATGTAGATAATGTTTGTATTACAAACTTGGGCAAAATTCAGACTCCGGTGTCTCTGGTCTGCCTTGCTTGCTCTTGCTGTAGTGGGAAGAAGTGGAAGGCAATTATGGATCATTGATTATTGTAATAGCTCAGTCCCTGCCCTTGGGTAGAGCAGTTTTCAGTGTCCTCATAGTTCACCCTTACTGGTACTTACCCCTCCGTACATCTCTTGTCACAGGGGCCTCATTCCTCACGTAAACAGCAAGAGGATAGAGTGCCAGCAGATGGCACTCCAGAATACTCAGCACCATCCCAGCTCTTGCTGCTGGGCAGCAAAGGTACCTCCTTCCCAGGGAACCAGAGGTCAAGGCTCATAACTAAATTGCTAGAAATACTCCCAAGCAGAAATGTTTGTAGGATGTGGGCAATGACATGCCCTCTGCAAGCATAAATTGCTCTCAGTTACTCCTGCAGTGCAGCAAGTCCTCGCTCCATGCACTGCAGCATGAGGCGTGCCAGCAGCAGCACTGCCGAGCCGCGCTTCCCTCGGCTGGGCTTTAAACACTAGAGGAACCAGGACTGCGTGTACATAGCTACAACAAGCTGCCCGAGCAGGAGCTGAAAAGAAAATCAAGGAGTGAGTAAGAAGAATAAGCAGCAAATTGTGAGTGCAAAGACACCAGAACAGCAATTACTGCAGGGAAGACTGAAGGCGGTTCCCTGTAGTGGGGAGATGATAATAATGCACCAGCAGCCTGAGCACCAGCAGCGTCTGGCCTTTCAGGAAGGAGCCACAGCTCTGCCTCGGACCCTTCCTATCCCATACATAACGAAAATCAATTAACAGACACTTTTCTTTCCTGATACTGGCTTTTTCATTAGCTTGGGAGAGTGTTGGCGACTCCCACATCAGCAAGAATTTCCCGATTGCTTTCAGAAATGCTGCTTGCTGCATTCCTCTGAGAAATGCCTCACCATTTGCACTGCCTAAACAAGCACACACTTGGGCAGCATTTTCTGAAAGCCCTTTGCGGCAGTGAAAAGCAGACACTCCTCCACATGCCCTTATTTCCAAGCATGAACTTTGACTTCTCTGCTTCTATGAGTACTTTTAAAAGAATTATTTTGCGATAAAAGGAAAGGAGGATAAAAAGCAGAAAGAGTAAAACATAGCTAAAATAACTGTCTGATACTCCCTGGGGAAGACTGAACAGAAAAAAAAAACCCAAACACCCAACCATTTTATTAAGTATTTTTCACTAGGATTTATTCTTAATTTCCAGTATATCCTCTTGTCCACTGTGGTTTCATGTGGTCCTTTAATTAGCTTTGTTCATAACAACAGGTTCCAGACTCTTATTCCCTATTTCCAGCATTTTTTCCTCCCTGTCAGCTTACTGTACTTTCACCTGACTCACAGATGTTTGTGCTCTTTGTCAGGAATTTACTATGTGGCTTTGTTCTTTACCAGGAATGGCTGATTTGACTACACTGAAACTGTTGATGGCAATGACCAAAACGGGGAAAATTCTAATTATTAATTTCCTTATTTTAAGAATAAAAACCTCTTTTGTGGTATTTCTTTTCCAGTTAGGATGTTCTAGGTTGGTGTTCAGATCCTTCAAAATGGTTCTGTATATTCCTTTCAGCTCAGTCAGTCACTGTAACAATGGCCTAAACCATTAGAATCGGAGACATCAGTTCAGAAATTTTAATAACTGTCGCTTAAATATTTCTATATTGAGATAAGTAGAGATGTAGAACTAAAGCCCACAAAATACCGTGCAGATGTGTTTCATGAAGAGAGCTCTAAGAAGTCATGAAAACTGCTGAACATTTTACACCCACATACTCAACACCGTTTCACAGAGCAGTAACTTGGTTACTATGTCATAAATACCTTATGATTTCTACTGAATTTGATAGATAAAAAACAGGGAAGCAAATCCTGTTTCCAGACCATGAACAGAAAAATAGATGGCTACATCAATGCTTAAAAAAATAATTACTTTAAAGGCCCAAAGCATTTTTGAAACTAAATGATTAATACTTGAAAATTCTCGCACATGTAGATACAGACATAAAAAAGCTGAAAAAGTACAGAAAACCCTAATCTCCCTGATTATGTTTCCTTTAAGCAACTGCTCATTAATGTCCTCCTATCATGAGTGAAAATTAGAGTAACTGTTCTAAAAAATAAAATAGAATGGACTTTTCTCTCTAGTTGCAAAACAAGTTTGAAAAATGAACATAATTTCCTCTCCCCTCTCACACTCACCCACACAGTTTTTGTCTAGTGAGGATTTCTTTTCTCACTCCTATGCCTTTAGCCCTCCTCCAGGTCTACCTTCGACCACTGCCCTGACCTCTTTGCCTGTGTACATGCCATACAAAATTAGCTGGAAAGGATTCGCAGCTACTGCAAACTTTATGAGATCTCAACTGCTAGTTTAACTATGAACAAGTTTAGGCAGAGTATAGACATTCCTTCTTGTGGCTCCCTTTCCATGTCTAGCCTTTGTTGAAAGTCATATACTAGGTTTTCTATCACCTTTCTCCTACATATAGCAAAGCATACCCACCTTTCGGTCCTCAGAATTAAGAGCTGATAAAAACACCTCCTTCTTACCTAGCAGGTAACACAGTGTTTATGTGATGAACAAGTAAAAAGTCTTTTTTCTGTACACGGTTTTGAACCTGACACTTTTTCCATGTTAAAGCTCCTAAGCAGAAGACTATTGGAACTTCTCAGTCCTTCAAACTGTTCCATTGTGCATGACATATAGAAATAGCCACTTGACAAAACCAAAGGCAGAGATTATGTGTGATATGATATATACATTATAAATATAAAGGTGATCATTTCCTGCTAGGAAGTTACATTAATTTCAGCCATTCCTCCAAGTACTGTTTAATAGTGGCAGTACAGTACTTAATGTGTGCCCTCTACCTGAAGCCAGCACTCTAACCTGGGGGCAAAATGTCATTCTTCCTCTCCCTTGAAAACAAATAGTTATTTGCTCTTTGTAAAATAAAAAAAGCTTCACAATGAAAAATTGAGAAATGAAGTTATCATGTCACCAGGCTGTCAAAGGGAGTTGATCCCTGCTTTTTTCAGTTACTGAATGAAGACTAACCATTACATTTGGAAAAATTATATATAAAACATGGCCCATGCAGAATCTTATGATTTTAGCAGGACATCTGGCATAAGAATGTTGTAACAGTTTTCATGCCAATATCAAAGACTTGAGTGGATCTCTTTCTTGGGGACCTAATTCTTCCTATAAACTACACAGACATCTAATTATTAATGTATAATTTATACATATCTAGGCATACGGCTCTGAGATTTCCTTGACTGCTCAAAGTGGACTCCTGCAACACTATAATGCTGCAAGACCCAAGTTCTTCTGGAGTCCTACCTCTGAAGTAAGTGTAATGTATCTTTGAAAGATGCTTACCCAGGTCTAGTACCAATAAATCAATTATTCTCTTCTGCAGGACTTTTTAGAAATCAAAGTGATTATTTATAATCCTAACTGGAGACTTTGTTTAGTCCTGTCTGAAAAGCTTCACCACTGCCATGTCATCTGCTATCTGTAGGATCTGGATTTATTACAATATTTTACAAAGTATATGGATTTAAATATTTTTTTTCCCAATGAAGTTTTCCTATTTCCATGAAAACTTGGTTTCTGAATGATACTTTAAATGAACAATAGCTGGTTTCAGTAGCTGCTCTCCAAAAATACAGCATTTGGAGTCTTGCCCACAGTACATCAGAGTTTTATGGGCATTAAGAAAAGTAGAATTTATATTTATAAAGAGTTATGTATATGCTTCTTGCAGTTACTAATGTCAAGTTCTGTGAACATAACCTGTTATACAAATTAATTTTAAGATTCTGAGTTCCCACACAATCAAGGAGACCAGTATATATCCATACTTCACCCACATATATCTATCTATGCAGGAATATAATATAGTACAATAGTAAAGGAATGATATCTAGTAAGTTTAATACTCAAAGCATTTTACAACTTGTAATGCAACCTGGCTGAGCCCTGCCTCACCACTGCTCTTTCTGTATTGCTCCTGAGATCTCTTGCAGTGCTGTGGTTCCTCCCCAAGTGGACACCCTTTTCCCACTGCAGGTCTGCACGCAGGTCTTGCAGACCAGAGAGTTTCTGCTTCTCCCCTGGTGCTCCTGAGACAGCCTTGCCTAAGCTGTGAGATTGAGGCTGCTGGCAGGACCCTTCTGTTTGAGATGCACCAAGCAGGAGAAGATCTTACCTCTCTGATGAAAATGTTTTAGAAGGGACTCAAAACCCCATAGCCAAGTAATTCCACCCACCTCTTGTCTGTTGATAGCTCAGGTATTTCTCCAAGCCTTGCCAAAGGAGCTTGAGATGAGTCTGGATACAGTGGACTTTGCTGGGTGGACCCAGTTTTTTAGCTGGTTATCAAAGAAGGTGTCAGATACAAAAACTAAATGTAATGCCTATTCATTTGAGCAGGAAGAATGAACACCAGCAGCTTACAGAAATGCTCCTGAATGTCATACTCAACACCTCAGAGAAGGCAGGAGGCAAGTAGTAAGGAAAGCAAATCCACTTCCTAATAATATTATTAAGTATCAATCTGCATCTCTTTCAGTCATCTAATTATCACGTTCCATTAAAAACAGTGCACCACATGTCACAGATTTGATCATGTTTGCATGCACACATTTGTTAACAGGTCTTGGAAATAACAATAAATGAAGTATTATAGTAACTTGTATTTGGACACAAAAGTAATGTTTTTTTCTAAATAATAATTTTGTTATTATTTTCTCACTTTTGTGTATGTAGGTAATTAAAGTGCCCCCCTTGAGAAACAGGATGATTTCTAAATCACCATCAAAGACTTTTTAGTATGACAAGTCTATTAATATTTCTAAGAAAAAGTCAAACATGACTGCCATTCAAAGCCAGTTTTAAGATAAATCCCTGCTAAAATCAGGGCTTGGCTAGATTTACATTAATTTCTGCCAACAGAGGATATCTAAAGATGAAGGAATCTTCGGGTTGATGGATGTGATTAAATACGCCATGTACAGAGAAGAAACAGAAAAGATTAGGACATGGAAATAAAAAGGGAAAAATTACATTTTCCATGACTTTTCTCTTAGGTTTCTAACTAAATGTTGTCTAACATAGAGAGCAGCGTGGTTTAACTTCCATCTACAACTCCACAAATTATTTTTCTATCCTGTTATATAAGCACGTCTTCTTTGAGTGCAATAATGCATTAAGAGGATAATAAACAACAACATAACCGAGAATGGTATTCTGCAAAGGGCAGTGCATGGGGACAGCATTCTGTCCAGCTGATTCTTTTCCATGTGTGTGGCCCATAGGTTCTCAAATACTTGATTTGTTTCAGTTAAAAAATTTTGAACATCAGACTTTCATTACTGTGCTAATAAAATGGAATAATGGATTAATAATTCATTGTACTAGTGGAAACTTCACCTATACTTGCAAAATTTGTGAGGTAAGAATAACTCTAGGAAATGTAAGTACAGAATTATTTTAGAGCTGATGTGAAGAAAATGAGAGAGAACCCTGTATCTTTTAGTTAATTTGGTACACCTCAAACATAATTTCAAATTCTCTCCCCTTTTTCTCCTTAAAGGACATATCAATGTCATTTTCTATGTCAATGCAAGTATTTAGGACACTGTCTTTGAAACACCTGCACAAATTTTGTACTCCTTTAATGAGTTATCCCCCTAAAGTAAAGAAACTGCTTATTTGTTTAAAGTTCAGTGCATACTTAAAAATGTATGCATTCAGAATCTAAATCCATTTGTATTGTTTTACATTGCCATAAATCACAGTTTTACAACAGGATACAGTAACTGCTGATACTTCTGGGAAAAAAAAAATCTAAAAATCAAATGTGAAACAATGAAATGAACCTGAAAAAATGTAGATTATTTTAAAAAGAATAAACTACACCTTGATTTTACCCAAAGATTAATTTATTGATTCATTTAGAAGTTTAACAGTTAATAGTTGCAATACTCTTATTTTAACTAAAAAGCGTTGATTAAATTGAATTCACCAGCACCAAGATACTGTGTTGATAAATGGCTACATTTCATTCCTAATGTAGGCTGTATCTAATTTATTAGATACACCATCCCCTTTTATTTTATTTTTATTTGCTAACTAAATAAGGACACTTAAGGAGGTTTACTCCTGTTACAAGAAAAGTGAGCTGCATGGTCAGGGATGGAGCCACAATGTGATCCTGTAGTTCATTAAGTTTTCATGGTCAGGAGGCAAAGCAGCAGAGTTCAATATTTGCCTTTCAGTCTTACAAGCACAGATAATTATTGTGCTGTGTAAAGTCATCTAGAAGTGTGGAATATAAAAAAATCCAAGTCCCCAAAGGAGTTCACAAATCTGGATTACAGCCAGACACAACAGTGAGTGAAGCAAGCAGATGGAATACTAAGGGCTAGGATAAGGAGCAACTTTTTTCCCCGTAAGTAGTAGTCACAGTGTAACACCTGCCCACTGCCATCCTCTGATCACTGCAGAAAGCCAAGTGTTAGTAGTAACAAATACTGTAAAGTGTCATGGTTTTACAGAAAGGAGTGAGCTCCTAAAGAGTAAGCACTCCTAACAGTTAAAATCACTGCTTGAATCATAATTGCTAGAATAATAGAAAAAGTCTGTGATTCAGAATAAAAACATATAAGCTGTTACGTTCTTTGTCAGATGAAAGTAAAAAATTGGTTGCCTTTATATCTCCAGCAATCATCCTAGAAAATCATTCACTTTTCAAATGACAAACTAATCTTATAAGTACCCAAAGAGAACACATAAATGTCCAATGGAAGTTAAACTGAGGGCTGTACACACATATAACAGAAAACTGAGTTCAAAACTTATCTTTAGGGACAAAAAATCAAGTTTACTTTTTAACGCTTTTCCCCACTAGGAGTGGAGTAAGTCTGTTAATATTAGCATAGATTTGTTTTGATAATTAACTATAAGATATATGCTACAGAAATCAATTAAACGGAGTGAAATACTATCATACTTACACCAAGGAGTGTGAATGACTTTATTTGCTCTTTTTGGCTGGAACAGACTTGCTATTTCTAAATCACAACATTTAAATATTTTCCTTAAACATGTAAAACTGAAATCAACCTTAAAAACTTTCAGCTGTGACATACTTCTTACCAGTTTGGTTACTGCTGTCTAAGAAGCAAGGCAATTCCTTACTCTTTTGCAGTGACTGAAAAAACTGTGTTCCTCAGAAAGTCTTTCTGTAATAAAAACACCATTTAAAGTCTAGTCTAATTCTTTGTTTCCTGTGGATTTTTTTGGTTTTAATTAAAACTTGCAGAAGATATTAGTTTAAAAATGAATGTCTCATAGATTTTGCAACAGTACAACCCCAAAGCAATAACTTCCAGTATTTTTTCATATACAAAAAGTATTGGAAATAAAAAGATCTGACTAACTTCATTTCTTTTGAAGACATCACTAAGACTGATGGACTTTAATAGGAGATGAGGTACAACAGTGTTCAAATCCGCTTTAGAATGATCAGTCCATACACAAAATCTGCAGGTGGAAACCTGTGTATTTTTTGAGAGAAGAGCACCCTGAGGTTACTACTAAATACCAAAACTGCAGGAGCGATATCAGGAAAACACTGAAGTACTTGAGAAAATAATATTGTGAATTGAGTAGGTCGCACTTTTTCTCATACCTGTAGTGCAGGGGAACAGCTGCTAGTGCAGCACTTATTTTTTAAGTGCAAGTAGCAAGGGCAGAAGATTTTTTCCAATTGACATGTAAAGAGGCATACATGACATTTAAGTAAGACATTAAATGCAGTAATGTGCGGGGCCCACTGAAAATTTTGTTTCAACTACTGAGACCTCTGGTAAAGAAGTAAAAAAATAATTCATATTCATTATTAGTTTTTCTGCATAGGATGATGCAATATTTTAGTCTATTTCCAGCACTCCTTTCTAAAGTGTATCCCACAAGAGACAAAATCCTGGCAAATGAATAATTTGGCAATTTTCTGACATCACTGGGAGAGTTCAGTTCCAATCTGAGACCAGCTGAACTAATACCAGTTGCACCCATTTAATACTCCAGGAATACCAATATATTAAGCCAGTTAATACATTATTTATTCATTCAGGGCTCCTAGGTCTGGAAATTAAGTAGGATATTAATCTGGGTTTGGAAAAAGTGTCTTAATAGTGCTAATTAATTTTTAAATTGAATTGCATATTAACAGCTTAACCTTCAGGTCAAGAGGTGCTCAAAAGTCAATTTAATATATGTCAATGGGACAACTGGTATGAAGAAGTGCTACTCAATCTAATAATTGCAGAACTGGTCTCCATCCATAACAATATTGGTTTTGTACAGCTTTATGGCAAGGATGATGTGGTTCAGCGAACAGTTACATCGTAAGACTCCAGAAATTCAGGTCTAGTTGATCCTGCTCCTAACACAATCACACAAAATCACTGAATTGTTGAGGTTGGACAGGACCTCTGGAGATGACCTAGTCCAACACGGTGGTCAGAGCAGGCTCAAGTAGAGCAGGCTGCTCAGGGACAAGTCCCATTGGGTTTTAAGCACCTGCAAAGGTGGAGACAGCCTCTCTGCACAACCTGTTCTACTGTTTAAACACCCTCAACTTCTGTTATATGGTCAGAAAGTGATCTTGGAGCTATGTGATCCTGCCTGCTTTTACCTACATTAACCACAACATCTGGATTATATTGAGAACACAAACAATCTCTTATGATGCAATTGCATAGCACAAAGCTCATGGTGACAGTAGGAGTCCTATGTGAAATGCAAGTAACAGTATCTGCCCTAGAAGGTCATTCGGTGAAAGTGAAAAAAACCCACATCTCAAATCAATATATATCACAATGTCTTTGGGAAGTAACTTGATTATTTTTACAGTTCTTTTCTGAGGTCAGTAATTTTTTTTGCTCTTCTGACAGTAGTTCTTTTCCTCTTCCTCTCCATCCTATTAAAAAACTTATTTTAAAATCTCAACACATGATGTTAGACTCTTTATTTACCTGATGGTACGATCATGCATAAGCTCATTATTAACTACCTCACTATCAACTTTGGAGTGAAAAACAATGGAGTGAAGGACATCATGTTGCAGCACCAGAGCTGTGGATGGGAGGCACCAATTCATATGTCATTAGCTGAAAGGGACAAAAGAGCAAGTGTTACCATCTTCAGATACAGCAGCCCAGACCCTGGCTATGATGAGAGAGAACAAGGCTTGCAAATAAAGGATCCTTATGAGAACAAAATACCATCATGTTATGGTTATGAGAGCTCCGACATTATTTAGGTAGAAGAAAATCTACATGTTTGTCCTTGAATGAAGTATCTCAGATTAATTACATAATCTGAGGAAATTTCCAAAATAATCTAATTGCTCATGTAGTGTTTCTTTATTATGTGTGTTCCTAACTACACAGTCAGTAAGAACCTTTTTCCTTTTGAATAGTAATAAAAAATTCAACACAGCAAACACAGTATTTCTTTCATTTCCAGCTATCATATAACAAGGCAAGGATAAAGTATAGTATCTTTTCCTCCCAGCACAAGCAAATATATTTTCAAAGACAAAGTCAGAATAATTGGACTTTTGAAGCTTTTAAAATCTATTTTTATATTCTGTGTTCAGCACAAATCTCTTAACTGAGCATGGTAAGAACTAAATCGTGCCACCTTGCTTCATGAGGGGGGGGGGACACACTTCTTTCTTCAAATTCAGTGCAAGTGCCTATCTCAGAGTTTTCCCTGGAATAAGCTGGGGTTCTGTATTCGAGCCTCAAGTTCCTGGAGATTGTGGACTTGACCTACAATTTACAGGAGCAAAAATCTGGAACTGAAATCTTGACTGAGTCTTCTGTCTTCAAATCATTAGATTTATGTCATTATATCAGCTAAAGCTTCTTTTTTTCTGAAAAAGTCATCGGAGAACAGACTTTCAGCATTAGCAACCTGGAAATACAGTGAGGTCCTGTTCTGTGAGCTACTATTGATGGAAGCACCTGTGCAGAAATGTTGTTATTGAGTCTGATGTACACTCATTAGCATAGAATCATAGAATCATTCAGGTTAGAAAAGACCTCTAGGATCATCTAGTCCAACCTTCTTTGAACATCTCCCTAACCTCTAGACCATGTCTCGAA
>JAVSBS010014761.1:0-49903 GCA_033124195.1 Coracias cyanogaster | reverse complement strand
TAAGCAGCAGCAGGAATAAGCAGGGTAATGCACCCACTCATGACTACATAGAAGTAACTACAGTGATTAAGAGAGACACATCACCAATCGCCCTATTAATACATTACCGTCACCCAGACCCGCAGTCACTGGGGAGCCCCGGTTGCAGTGAAGGTTTGGAGAACCTTTCCTGGCAATTGGGAAGTTCTATGGAGTGCGTCCACTCGCAGGTGAGGCATCCAAAGTTCACTGCAAGTGAGTCCAGCTTTTATACCATTGAATAAACAACTCCAGCTGCAGAAGTGACCTTAAAAATAACTTTAAAAGCTGGACACCTGGTGTTATTCCTCCTTATTGGGTTCTGTCCAAGGTCAGCCAAGCCTGGGAAAGAACCTGAAAAGGGGGTATCTCTATCTGGATAGCTCAGGATAGCTAGGTGTCTGTTCTCACAGCTAATCGGCTAGTTCCCCAGCAGAGAAGAATCTTCTGCTGGTTTCTGTCACAAAACACACTGTCTGGTTGTAAGAATCATCCATATGTCAATTTAATTCAGGGCCCATTGCTCAGGCCCCAGCGCTTCAAGAAGCTGGGCAGGAGCTTTACAGTCTGTCCTGCCACCTCTCTGTAGCTCTATCACTGCTATTTTGACTAACTTTGGGCACCCTGCGAGTTCACCAGTAAGTCCCAGTATTGATGCTGGGATGTGCAGAACTCCTGTAGCTGGGCAGTCTGCAGGCAGGGCTGGCAGCTGGCCCAACACCATCCCTGAGTGCTAGATCATGGTGGCTCTGTGGAGAGGAGAGCTGGCACAGGGCACTCACTACTGGAGTGAGTTTCCTGAGGTTGTGTGTGAGAACAAGGACTGGTGGTAGGAGGCTAGTCTTGCCCCAAGGGAGCCCTGCGCAAGGCTGCCAGAGCTATCCATACTTGTGTTTTCATGATGTTTAACATGAAAACTGCACACTGGCAGGGCTGATTCTCTCCCCTGCTCCTGCTTACTGCCAGCCAGGGAAAGCAAAGGAGCTACAGGAGCACTCTGTGCAGGAAGCATAAATGGAGAGTTTCTTTTATTGAGGTGTAAGTTGATACTATGATTAAAAAATACCTAGAGCAATTTCCTTAACACATCAAAAATCTCAGTCTGTATTATTGAAGTGCTGGGGCCTGAGCCATAGGCCCTAGACTGAAGTTGCCCTATGGATAAACTTCACAACTAAACAATATATTTTGTAATAGAGACCAATAGAGAATTTTTCTCTGCTTGGAGATCTGTTGCAAGACTGAGGATAGACACCCAGCTTTGCTGAGAAATGTGTGTTGAAGACCAAAATAGATAAAGCTATTCCTTCAGGTTCCTCCCCAGGACCTGGCCAGGCTTTGAGCGGAATCTAGTAAGGAGAAAAACACAAAATGTTCCACTTTTTAAATTTTTTAAGGTCATTTGTATGACTGGGATTGTTTATTCAGTGCTATAAAAGCTGGACCAGCTTGCAGCAACTTTGGAAGCCTTACCTATGGGTGGACACACTGCGTAGGACTTCCCCATTGCTGGAAATGTTCCCCAAATCGGCACTGCAACCAGGGCTCCCCAGCGTCTGCGGGTCTGGATGAGGGTAACGTATTAATAGGGTAATTGGCAATGTATCTACCTCATCATCACTAGAGTGACTTCTGTGTGGCTATGATCAGATTTATTACCTTGCTCATTCCTTCTGCTGTTAACTATATTATGTCATTTCTGTATCCTCTGGAATTAGACAGTAAAATAAAATTTATGCCTTTTGTTGGTGGTGTTGGTGTCTATGACCTTTCTGCTGACCCAGGTAATTGGCAAAACAATTATGTCCTAAAGCTATCTAAATGCATCATTGCATGCCCAGCTTTTCTGCAAGCAATATAGCTTGTGTCTTTATTTTCTGGTATAAAGTGCATTTACTTTAAGGCGTCTCTTTGCAGCTTGCCATATACTGGAATGTCCCAATGGGATGGCGCAGGAGGTGATAAACACCATAGGGCAGGCTTTTGAGCTCCGCTTCAAACAGTACCTGAAGAATCCATCTAGCCTGGTTACGTCTAGTAAAAGGTCAGCACATTCTCAGTCACTTACCTGATGCTTTTCTTCTCTTTAGTACTGTTTATGAAAACGGTAATGCTCCAGAGTGATCCATAAATAAGATGCTTTGGATATGCTTTCCAGACATATGCTAATTTTAATGTATGCTGTATATGCAGAGTATAATAGAGTAAAATTAGCTTGTTCTAGTAAATTTAATTGATTTCCATGACATTCGTACAGATGCATAACACAGAATTTAGCTGTATTGCTCTTTAGCTAAAACAGCCTTAAGTCATGCAAGTAAGTTGAACAAGTGTTCAAATTCCTCTGCCCAAGTAAGTTCAGCTCTATAAATACCGCACACAGACACACACACACTGAGCTCAGTCCTGACCTATGCCAAGTTAAAGCTTGCTGCTGCTGTGGAAACTGTGTGCTGGGGGGAAAAAAAGCTACTGTAATTCACCTTTCTGCTATTCTGCTCACATCCTGGCAGTGGTCTTGGATTTCACCTGGTGTGACTTACATCAGCCTCATGTAATGGAATAAACACAGGCACCACTTGGCATTTTGAAGTATGAAGCCCTGTCCTCTGCACATTGCCCAAAATACAGGGCCTAGCTTAATTTCTGAACCACAGTTCCCCATTTCAGTTACCCTTTTTCCATTGCACTGGGGACACTATTCTTGCTCTAATTTATGGCTCTCCTCACAGGTTAGCCACGCCTATTTTTCTCAGTCTCTTCTTTCCTGTAATGCCAAATTTGATTGTTTGCTATCTCCCATGGGTAAGTAAAGCTGTAACACCGCCGAACTCTGTCCAGAACAGCAGGAGATGCTGTGCAGGCACTGCCACTGATATGGTGCCTGATGCAACGCAACATAACTGGTTTCCTCACATAACAGCAGCCACATCTGAAGTTTATATTTATTTCATTGTATATAGTGGTTCCTGCCATTCCACTAATAATACTGGTCGGTTTTCCCTGGACACAGTAACCAGAGGAAAAGCCTTCCCTATGAAACTCTGATAGGTTATGCTACAAGTAAATCATAGCAAGGAGAAATTGAAGAGGCTAATTACATTCTCTTCTTGAGCCTAACTCGCAGCCAGCCTCGGAGAACATTCCTCAGGCAGAGCAGTTGGATATTGCTGTGTGAATGAGTCACTCACTTCCATACTATGAATCACATAATCAAATACTTGCACTGCATATCACATAATCAGCTACTTGAACTTTATCTCTTTCCTGCTCGAGGCCTTTATCCAATTATATTCTTGTTAAACAGAGAAGTAAGATTTGAGATGAGCTTTTTATTTCGGGACCAGAGACAGTACAGGAAGCACCTAGTTGTTTTGCAGTGTATCAGCTGTACGTTTAAACTATCATCATTCTGGTTTAGCTCAAGGAAAACATTGGGTGCTCTCCATGTCATTCAGCGTTTTCTTCAAGCTGAAACAGAACAGTTATATTGATTATGGTTATTAATAGCAGAGTACATTCCACTCAGGAAAATATCCCTTTTTTTTTTCTTTTTGGTAGCAATATTTGATTTTCTAGAACAGTTGCAGGCTTGTCTAACTAAATGCCATGAGGTTTTCATTTTCTCTTGTTAATGTCCATCTCCCTGCCTGGCCCCAGCAATCTCTAGATTTATGCAGCTGAGACAAGAAGGCAGAAGCAGTAGTTTTATGGTCTACATTTTGGACACCTTAATGTACAATGCATTGGCACCCTTTTAAAAGTTCCAGTAGGTGGCTCTTACATTTTCAAGTCAAAGAAAAGGGATCTGGGCTGCCTGGTGCTAAGAAAATGACTGTACCTCCCTGCACCCCAAACTGTGACTCCATTTTTAATTCAGGAGGAAGTAACTGGAAAAATAAACAGCTCTGAGAGTTCAGGCCCAAAGCCCTTTACAGCCTCCATATGGCTAATCTGTGTATTGTGCGATGTGCAAACACTGGGGACATTTGCCTACACTAGAAAGCAGTTGGTTACATCAGTCACTTTTTTTTTTTTTCTCCCCCCCATATTTTTTCAGCGAGGCAGCAAATGCTAATGGATCAGCTGGGAATTCACAGGAGAGGGAGGATCATGAATATTACAACGAAATTCCAGGGAAAGAGCCTCCCACTGGTGGAGTGTTAGACATGCGAATGAAAGTGCAAACAGACCAAAGGGCTAACTGTCTCATACAGTGCAAAAAGCAATATTGTTTGGTAAGTACATCAGCTTCTGGGGATAACTATTCACTGCCTATTATGGGAATGAATAATAAAGTGTTACTGTGGTGTAAAGCATGGCATTAACATCAGAACCAGGTCCTGATTATCCTGGGAAAGGTTTTTTTAGGCTAGATCTAATGATGCTCAATACATAATTGAATCCCAGAGTACTTTCTGAATATTAACTGGTTTGTCCTTAGAGGACTTTTAGGAGACCAAGTAATGTTCCCTTGTTCACTTGTTAGCGGTGAGAAGGAAAAAAATAAAAGATTTAAATGGCTTGTCTGAGAGAACATCTGCAAAATATGGGACCTCCTGATTCTGCGATCTGATAAATATTTCATCCTGTCCATTATGCTCTACAACCTATACATGCAATATTAACTGATTGCAAGCTATATGCAACATTAATTACTCTTGGAGTGTTTCAAGAGGCTTTGTTAAATCAGCCACAGGAGCAAGAGATGCATCTATCTGTGGTTCTTGTCTGGGATAATGGGGGAGTGAAAAACAGTCAGGAAGTAAAACCAGCCAAGTTCAGACTGACTGCACAGACTTCAAAGCCTGCTCTATGAGTTCTTGGAAACACAAGCATCCCCACTCTGGGAAGCAGGCACCAGCACTTTGCAAGGAGGGAGCGCACACAGAGGTGCCTGCTGGAATCCAGTTGGTGCTGTCCAAAACGTTGCTGCTCTGGAGTTCTATTTGTATCTGGTGGTAACTGCTCCCAGTTGCCTCTGTGTTCCTGTGCTACTGCTTCATCCATTTTTGCCGTGTTAACCCAAACCATACTCCACATCTCTGCTGTGGGCCTGATAGTCTCTGCCTCCCCAATAATTCTCTGAAAAGGTGTTTGACTATATCCTGATTTTGCATCTGAAGCTCACCAGAGTGTTTGTAAGGAGTTACCCTGCAGCACATAAATGCAAATGCCTTTTCAGTGTGGAGTGTTACTTTTTGTTTTTCCTTTCAGTTCTGATGACCTAGTGCTGCTCATACAACTTGGTGACCATTTCACTTTAAAACCACGATGCCTGTAGTTCTTGTTTTTATTGCAAGGAACTTTTATAACAAAATCTGAACTTCATTACCTAGGAGTTGTGTCTAAGGTTTAGTATATACAGTATAACTGAGCAGTTATAACAGTCTCTGTGAAGTTTGAGTACGTCCTGTACAAAGAAGAGTATCAGCATGAAATATTATTTGAGGAGATAGGAATTTTTTTGATGAAGGAGATACATTTAGTTACCTGTATCCCAGTTAACCGGCACATGGATGTTTTAAAGTTACCGGAGGTTTCTCAGGGACTGCTATTTATGACTGTTTTTACAATTTTTCTACAGACAGGCAGCTCAGCATTTATCAATATATATGAAAATTGTCCAGAAGAAAACAAAACCATGGGTAGGTACTATATTTTTCTTCTTACGCATATGCAGAACTAACCAAGGCAGGCTGCCTGGAAGAGCTGCCCCTTGGCTTTCAATACAGTGGTGAAAAGTGTTCTCCTTAGTGGGTCACTTCTAATTCCCTAGATGAACAGCAGACAAAAAAGCCTTACAGCTTTCCTAAAGGCCACTCTTCTATCTTCATGTCTGCTGGCAGACTTACTTGTTTTGCTTGTCATGACACTCTACAGTAGCTCTTTGTTGTTGGTTTTTTTTTAATTCTCTTCCATACTCTGTTGTTTTATTCCCTTTCATACACTTTGAAAAAGGAAGCTACTTTGTTGCTTATCAGTCTCTGAAAATACCTGTTCTGCCTACAAATGCTCAATGAGATCCAAACTATCAGCATCCGGTGGTTTTTCTGACACAAACTGTGTTCGTGGTTCCAGCACCACTGGTTTATCAGTGTGATTGTCCCCTTCCCTTGTCTTGGGCAGCTTCATGCCTGAGATCAGTTTGCCTTTAGCAAAACCTGCTCTCTGGGGCCCCTGGAGATCACTAGTCTCCATCCCTTTCTGGACTTCCCTTGCCACAGCTGATGCCCTGAGCACATTTCCCCAGCTCATCTCTTTCACTGCACAATGAGGTCCTTTTTCTTTAATTCCCACCTGCGCTGCTCTAAAGCAATCCCTTACACCGTCTGCAGGGGATAGTTCAGTTTCTTGTGCTATTTCTGATTTAAGGAAAGAGGAATCAAATGGCTTCCACAAAGAGAGGATGAACAAATAAAAGAATGAATGAATAGATCTATGAATAAAATGTTTGCTGAAGAGCAAAATTATGCATGCTATTTGGCTAGCTGAAGTGCTATTATTTTCATGCCCTGCAGGGGATATTCTGTGAGCCTGTTCCTAGGCTTGGTTCCTAACGTGACAGATGTGGCTTTGGCTCTCCAGGCAGAGCTACAAAGCACCAACCTCCTCCATCTTCCCTGCTCCACCAGAATAGCAAGAGAGGGAATTGTTCAGCTTCCCACAAACTTTTTTTTGTGGTTCAGAGGGGAAGTAAAGGATTTTGCACCAAACAATGTATATGGCTTGTGTCTCTGTGGAGTCATAGGTATCCATTTCTTTTCAGTCCGAGGGGTGGGGTTTACAGCTGCTATTGATTGAAGCAGAACTGAACCAGTGCAGAATGTTTTTTTCAAACTTTATTCTAACATATTTTGGATCGTGTACCTTGTGTCTTCTAGCCATAAGGTTCATCTGCCAATTTTTCTTTCCCTTCTGAATGACATTAGTGGGATATATAAGAAAAACAATGTTCCTATTTCAGTTTTTACAGTTATTTTACCTTGAGTTTAAAAAATGACATGGAAATCTGTGCATACTGTATACTAATTGCAGGTAACTGTGGTGAAAGATCACAGAAGACAAAAAAAGAGGGAGCATTACTGAAGCCTGCCTACAAAACAGATCTTTTTGATGATCCATGTTACATCAACACACAGACCCTGCAGTCTGCAGTCTGTACTGCCCGCGGTACAGCAACAACACAGATCCACGGGAGCCCACTGCGTCACGCCAGTAGGTTCCCATTGCAATACCATCTCTTTCTAAGTTTTGAAAAGAGAGTCTTGTCATCTGTGTGCATGCAGAAAGGTTTGTTTTCTCCATAAGAAAAACAGAAAAGACAGGGAGGAAGAAATCCTTCCTGGTTGTTTTTTTTTGCTTGTTAAATTCAAGACAAAGGGGATTAAAGAGTAAAAGTAGTGAAAGATTACTCTGCTTGCTTGCTGTCATCTCTGTAGTTGATGGATGACAATAAATACTATTCCACAGGTAATAATAAGCAAGTCTGTTGGATGATATGAAAGCTTGAGAATGTACCATACTTCACAGAAGAGGGTTCTCCTTTATGCCTAAGATCTTAACCATTCTAAGGTGGAAGTGGCCTCAGATGCCTTTGCTTCACAGGCAGTAGCATGCAAGGTCAAAGTGGAATTGTTATGACCATCTTTTTCTAGTTCTTGCTTAAGTAACCACTGAATCTCATCCAATCAAACTGTCTAATCAGTAGTATCTATTAAATGTATGTCAAATTACATCTTCATTTACAGACTCCAGGTGGCAGATATCCATTAAAGGACTACACAGTTGCTACTGATTGTCCCTATTATTGAAAATATTTATTAGCTTTGCCTTTTATGATTTTCCATTGAGTATTTTCTCTGTCAGAGCTGGCCCCAGATAGGAAAATGGGCACAGGACTGGACAGAACTACAGTAAAGGAAATCTGTGATCACTGAGACATATCCAACCCCAGGCTGTATTATGCTTTAAAAGGAACTGGCTATGTCCTGAGGAGCCTTAGGTTGCACAATTCCATTGAAGAAGTGGTATCCTCTTATTTTCCTTAGAAAAATCCTGCCTGTGAATCATTTGCAGTATGACTGGCTATATCCCAAACCACCCGGTTTTGTTAGTACATTCAGTAATTGTTCGTTTTTTCACAGCAGATGCATTATGCTGTAATGCTTCCCTTCTGGCTACGTTGGCCATGATGTCTTACATTCCTGCACATAGCTGGAGCCACTCAGTATGACTCTCCCAATGATCCGTGACAATCTCTTCAGAGCTCGTTAAGGAAGAAGGAAAAACTAGATCTTAAAAGTGGCTAAAATCCAACAAAAATCTTGTTTTTACAGGGAAGATTTGACATTTTAATAAAATCAAAGAAATGCAAGCCCAAAACAGCAGAGCATCAGAAAAATCCCTGTTTCCAATCCCTGTTGCCTAGCAACCCAAAGCTTTCCCATCTAAGGTAGGGGAGGAGATGGGGTGATAATTTTACCTAATGCACTGGAGAGCTGTCAGCATTCATGTGTGCATATTATTACAGACTGTAAGGTTGGTTTGATCACAGCTTCAACACTTAACTATTTGAATTTTTTTAAAGCTATAAAAAAACATGGTCTCGCATCCTTTTAGGATGAAGTTCTAGGTGAAGTGTCCAATACGTTCCCTTTCATTTAATTTTAGAGTTACCAGAAACTGTTCAGCAGAGTGCCACAAGCAACACAGCTGGTCTCTCTGTTCTGCCACAAATAAAGCAACAGCTAAAGAATGAAGATTGTTACCATGGCAAATTAAACAGGAAAGCAGCAGAAAGCCTCTTAGTCAACGATGGGGATTTTCTGGTGCGGGAGAGCACAACGTCACCTGGTCAGTATGTCCTCAGTGGACTTCAGGGAGGGCAAGCAAAGCATGTGCTCTTGGTGGATCCTGAGGGCAAGGTATGAACATTACTGAAATTTCAGGGCTGCTCAGATGTTTCACTCAAAATTCATGGGTGCATTTCAGGAAACGGAACTGACCTGATTCTATCCAGGTTAATTTAAATTTAGCCAATGACTTTGCTAGGTTTGAAAGTCCAGATCAAGAATTTATAAGCATTGAAGTACCATGGAAATAGACGTGAGGTCCTTAAATGCTGTTGTTAGTCCAGGTGATGTTAATCAGTGTATACACATAATACATTCTTTGAGTCATTATTATATTGCTAGAAAAATAACCCTAATATTAAATAATGAATTTGATTAGTAGCATACTTCTGGATAGAGAAAGGGTAGAGCTGGTTTGTGTCACTTCAACTCTATTTGCTTCTGCTTGGCTAGAAGAGCACTTGAGTGACATCTCTCAGAGGAGAGAGTAAATCATAAAAGTAATCCTCAGGGAAAAACATCTCTGTTCTGTGAAGAGAAAAAAAGGTTATTTCATTCACCTTAGCAGAATCAGCCTGGTTCTATGTACATCCTCTTTAACTTGGCCCTCTGCTTTCTGTGTCAGCTAATGGTAGGTCCAAGGATAGGTCTGAATTGCTGTCTACAGCCTAATGATCCTGCTCTAGTGAGTTCAGTGGTTAAATGCCTTTTAACTTCAATGCACTAGGCTCATGTTCAACCAGTTATAAGCACAATCTAACACAAATACATTCTTCTGCTTCTTTCGTTAGGTGAGAACCAAAGACCATATATTTGATAGTGTGGGTCATCTTATCCAGTATCACATGGAAAACAATTTGCCAATCATCTCTTCTGGAAGCGAAGTCAGCCTGAAGCAGCCTGTAAGGAAAGAGAGTAATGTGGCACACATGCAGTATCACAAATAATCCCTCGGATCTCACAAATCCCCAAACAATTCATATTTGAAAACTGTACCAAGAGCTTTCTTTTACGAAGACAATTCAAAAAAGGATAGACTGCACTTTCTGCTGCTGTTCCAGAAGATACCCTTTTGTGTATGTATGTATGAATATATGTATATGTGTATATCTATGTAGATCTACAGAGATCAGCAAGCATAGTTATATAGATATATATAATCTTAACAAAATTACACCTTCGGAGTGTGAGATGCATTTGTGAGAAAGTAATTTAGACATGCACAAATGTCACTTTCAAGGTCATACTGAATCAGTAACTATTTAAAAGCACAATTAAACCTCTACATGCAAAAGCTCACTTGAACGAACTGCTGGAACATTAGTATGTGCCTTTTAGCATAGAATTATTGGAAAACAATATTATTTATACTGAATTAGTTCTGGGTGGTTAAACAAAGATGTCTAAGCTTTTAACTATTTGCCAAAACAAATACAATTTGAATATTACTAAAATGTCATCTGCTTTCCATAGACACTAACAATTTCATTTTGCTTGTAACAGCACTTTACTAGCAAGTAATGTTTGAAATGAATAGCATTCACAATACTGAAAGGTTGTCCGGTTTCTTAATCATTTTTTATCACTGACTACTCAAAGATTTGAGATGATGCAACATTTATGAAGTTGAAATTAATATATGTAATATAATTTTGGAATAGAACTTGTTAAAGGATAAGCATGCTAGATCCTAATATTTTTGTCTTGCATATGATTTTATTATTGTTACCAATTAATACTGGAGACATCTCTTTTTAAAGGTAGGCTAAATATATTTTCATTGATTACATAGTTGTTTACAAACTAGAGAAGCTGAACAAAACTAATTATACATTTTGAAAGAAAACTATTTAAAAGACTGAACTTTGCATGTGCCCTTATTCTGTGTTCTTTCCAAAACAAGATACGGTTTTCCCTTTCTTCACATAGAGTCCATTTGTTCCTAAATATGGAAAAAAGTCTTTTAAAGGAAACCTATGAATTGTTTTGCCACAATAAATACTCTAAATATGAACAATCCTATATTCAGAGTGCACAGTGATTTCTTGGGCTTCCTCTTGAAGAAAGAGTGATTTAGTAACTGAAGAAAGGCAGGGGGGTTTTGGGGAATTAACTGGTAGTCCGGGTGATGGCCTGAGAAAGTTGTCCCTTCAAGATAAGCAATGTCTTCTGGCAAAAGCAGGGACATTCTGTCTGTCTCCCAGCTTACCAGCTCAGTTCCGTAAGGCAGACAATTGTTGTGGAGTCCAGAAATTGCTGGAAGACTTGGCTATAAAAAAACCCCATTCTTTGTTTTCCCTGTGTTCATGTTAAATGGGATACTATAGTGAGAGCTCTTTCCTCTAGAAAACAAGAGGGATCATATATGCATAAAATTATTGAAGACATAAGCTTCCTTGGAGGGGAAAATATAATGTAAAAAGAGCCACGCTTAGTTCTGACTAAAAAACACCTTTATTCTTATTTGCAGCTAATGGGCATAAAATGTATTTCATTCCGTGATAAAATACTCCCAATTAAAATATTCAATTATATATACTGAAGCAGCGAGAAGCTTTAAAATACTAGTAGTTCCATTTCCTTGCTAATAATGTGGCATTACTGATACCTCAAGCCTTCAGGCTGGAAGCTCAAGCTTATGCTTGTTCTATCCTATGCAAGGTTTTCACCTGTGAAGGCAGCCCCCAGCCAGAGTTCAAGCTCAAGCTTTGTGCCACTGCAAGGATAGCTGGCAAGAAACTGTAACTGGAATATTAAATAGCTGCAGAGTATCCTTACCAAACTTCATAAAGCGCTTGACATGACTTTATTGAGCAAACAAGGAAGCAAAAATAGCTACTTCTGTGGCTTCTCAAGGGAAGAGAAAGGCCTGCATAGGGCAGTTTTGATTTTTGCATAGCTGAGCTTTATGACAGGTCATAGAAGGTAAATGTGCAGAACTCCATCTCTATTTTTAGTACAAATCAAAGTTACTTGAGACTAGAATAATAGTGTTTGGAGTTGTGAAAGTATAAGATCAAAGTTGTATGACTTTGCCAGTCAAGATGCTGACTTAGGAATTTTTTTCACTTTACCAATTTTCATTTTACCATAAAAACATCCAGAGCCAGTGTGTGATGTTTGGATCACGGTATGACACAGTCTAAGTCTCCCGCTTTGAGTAGAAGTAGCTTAAACAGAACTGAGGACAGAATCTTTGTTTTGTTGCTCCTGCATCTTTTGTATGTGTCCGAAGCAAAACTAAGAAGGGGGGGGAAAGGGAGATAATTGTGTGCTAGTGCAATAAAAAGAGATCTCAAAATGTCCTGATGTGAAAGCAAAGAATCCAGCTAATTACTAATACAATTGAAACACATGAACAAATATTTTCCTAGAATAAATTACATTATTTTTTGTGGAGCTGGAACTAGGAACTCAGTGTTTCATTCCTAACATTTGTGTGCCTTCACTCAGTTATTAATGCTACTTTTAGCCTCTGTGGACCACCCCTCTCATGTGTAGAAGTCTTAGAAGTAACCATGCTAAAGAAAGTTATATGAATTTTGGAAAGTTTTCCAAAGTACTGCTCTTGAGAAAGTTAATATGACTTCTCAGGCACATTTAGACTTGTTCCATGCTTGTGAAAATGCTGAGAATTGGTTAATCTCTGTTCTAACGGTTACTAGAAATATCTGGGGAAAATAGCTAATTTTGCCAGTAATCTCAAATTCGTTCGTTCTTCCCTTACAAATTTCATTGAAACACATTAACACGCCTATCTGTTTGCTTCCATCAATGAAAACCTTGTAACAAATGGCCCAAACGCCTCTGTCCGGCCACAGCTTCCATTTTCTCTGCTCGGGAGGCAGCCGCACGGCTACCGCGGAGCCCCAGTGTCACCAGATGGAGCTGTTCCCCGCCTTCCTCATTTCTGACGAACTGTGTGCCAAAACCCTGGGTTTGTTTTTTTTTTTAATGCTTGCTACGGGCAATTCTGTTGAAGAAGTCTGCTCACTCAGAGAAACGTTTAGTGTTTTAAACATATTAAAGCAAGCTTCGACGCAGAGCGGCTCCCCGAGCACCGGGCACCCCGCGGCAGGCCGCCTGGGGAAGGCCTGTACGCGGCCTGGCTGGCCTGCGCTCCTGTGGGGCCTCCCCGGGCACAGGCGGAGCCCCCCGGGAGGGTCTCCTCGGATGCGACTCAGCCCGCGGCCTGAGGCACCCGCGGCTCCGTCAGCAGACAGGCTGCGGGCAGCGGCCCGGCCGCGGCCACGTCACTCGCGGCGATGCCCCTGTGGCCCCGCCGCTGCCCGGCTCATGACGCCATCGTGTGGGCCCAGCCCTCGGTCACGTGACGCCGCCCAGCGGGGCTGTGACGTCACGAGGGCATCTCGCGTCGCCAGGCAACTGCCACGTCTCGCTGCGAGATGGCGCCGAGCGCCCGCCCTGCGCGCGCACGTCAAACGTCACGGGGAGACCCCGACCCTCCGTATAGCGGCCATCGCCATTGGTCGACCGCTGAGCCAATCAGCTAGCCAGCCATGTTCCCGCTGCCATGCGCGCCCGCTTTCAAACAGCCCGCGGGGGCGGGTTTGCAGCGCAACCGAGCACGGCAGGGGCGGGGCGAGAGCTGCCCGCCCTCCCACCTCCCTGCGCGGCGAGGCGGTGCTGCCGCCGCCGATTGGCGCTCGCCGTTGTCAGTCATAGCGGCGGGCTCGGTTCGGTTGTCACGCGGAAGAGCAACGGGTGTGTCTTTGTTGTGGTGGGGGAGGCGGCGGCCTCGGGTGTGTCTGGCTGCTCGGGGCCGCGCTCTGCCGTCTCTGCTCCTGCCCGTGCCCTGCAGAGGCCGGGGCGAAGGGGGCCCCGGCGGGAGACGCTTCCCGGGCCGTGCTGTGAGTAACGGCGGTAACTGCCGGCCCCCGCGCTGCGCTCCGTGCCTGACGGTGGCCCTTCCGCGCCGTGCGCCGGTGAACCGGGGCCGTGACCTGCCGGCTCCTCAGTCCGTGGGGCTGGGAAGGGCTTTAAGAGGGGAAGAGGAGAGGGCGGGCGTCGGGAGCGCGGGGGCTAATGCGGGTCTCGGGGGGAAAATGGCCGAGCTGCTTTAGCATCGCTCCCTGAGAGGCCCCGCAGGGGGGCCCGCTGCCGAAGCTGGTGGTTTAGGGGGTGCACGGAGCGTTGTTAGGCCTCCAGCTAACTGCCTCCCAGAGTTCCCTTGAATATCAGCCGGCAAGCAGGTCTTTAAACACAATGAAGCGTCGCGTTATGTCTTTTAACTTGGGAGGAATGATCTTGCGAAGCTTACTTTATAGTGAGAGAAGACTTCAGCAAGTGCTACGCCTGTATGCCCAAAAAACGTGCTAGTCTATAAAAATCTTCATGGAGCATTTCTAGTTCATAACTGCCTGTCAGGAATATCTTTTCGACAGGGAGTACCTTTTCTTGCAATCAAACGTGGGCCAGCACTTAAGCACTGTAGCTCACTGTGAAATCACTGCACAGTGTAGACAAGTCCTTGGGAGTCTGACTCTAGTCATTAAACAGTTAAATCTGGAACTAATACAGTACTTTTCCTATTTTCTCTATTGGAGCTATTATGCAAATGGATAAACATCAGCATACATTCAGTATTTAGCAAAAAATATAGGCATTCTAGAGAAATAAATGAGGCAAGATTTTAAAAGTAGACATACCTATGACCATATATCACAGTACATGTAGAACATGCGGTGTTAGAACTTGAAGAAAATAATATTTGACTGTAGGTGAACCTCAGTAATTTAAGGGCAGCATATAAAAAGCCCAAATAATCTGTTTTAAATACTAGATTGTTAGAAATAAGTAGCATTGGATACACTGAGAAACAGAAGTGCAAGTGAATGACAGAGGTAATGTGCAACATTTATTTTAAAAAGGGTCTTTGGCTACTTAATTCAGCAACTGAGGTGGATACTTTTTGGTTCCACTCACACTTTCACTCATGTGTGATGTTTTCCTGTCTTGCAATAGGTTTGCTGGGTAGTGAGAAACATTATTAGAAAACAATGTCCCTTGACTTTGATAGTGGAGTTCTACAAACTCAACATGAAGATGAAGACTATGACCAAGAGGATTATGCAAGAGAACAAGAGGTGAAAAAAAAACCCCGATTATTTAATCTGAAGGCTTGTGTATCTAGCTTCCTGTTCTTCTAAGTGTTTTTTTTTTAAAAAAAGTCTTTTATTCTGTGTTTAAGAGCCAAAGAGAGCACAGGCTGTGCTTTGCAAGAGTGGCATAAAAAGTAAAGATATAATGAGATGTTGCATCTTAAGAGCTATGTAATGTCATATATAGTGACTTTCTGCATGAATTTCTACCACGCAAATCAGGTAGGGTTTTTTTCTTGAAAACTGGAGAGATCTACATGGTAGGAGGGTACTTTGATGCCAACTTAAGAACTGGGTAATCTTTACCCACATCTGGAATTCTGTGCTAGCTAACCTGGTAGGCTCAGTTTAAATATGAACTCTCATGGTGATGTTTTGTGAACGGTGTACGTGCTGCTTTCTCTTGGTTTTTAAGTTTCCAAAGCAGTGCAAGACCAGCGAAACCTGTGGTGCTTGAGTATGTCCTTGGTTGCAAGCAGGGCAAAGGAAAGGGAATCTTCAGTGAATGATGCTGCCTTGTGTTTTCTACTTTCTGGAGCTGAGATATGCTCTAATGATAGGGAAACCTCTTCATGCCACTAGTGAATTTCTAGGAACAAACTTTTGGGTCACTGCTGTCCTGTAGGCATTTAGAAAAGTTGTCCTTGACTTCTTGCCTATCTTTTGGTCTTAGAGAGCCTCTAAAATAGCATCTGAGAAAACATAGTATCCTTAAGATAAACTTTTCATAGATGACAGATTGTTTTGTGGAGGTTTTTTTGGTTGGTTATTTTAAACAGAAAAGCTAATAAGATACTTAGCAGAGGGCAGTTAATGTTCCTGGTCTTATTAATACATGCTTTGAGAGCTTGGAGAAAAACAGGGTTAGGGTTCAGAAACTGCATGTTATAACTCTGAATATATTGTGTAGTTCTCAAGTCACCTAATAAGAAAAAGAGAGTGCATAGCCCAGGTCTACAAGTAGTTCAATATATGGCCCCATATTAAAGCCTCTCTGAAAACTGGAAGAGGTACATTCTATCCGGGAATCATTGCAATACTTTTTCAGGTGTGTTTTGGTTTGGGGTTTTTGTTTTTGTTGTTTTTTTTTCTTGTGGCACAACGGTATTTCCTGAAGTAGAAGTGATGGTATTTTTCTCTGTTCATGTCCAGTTGCTTGGTGACTTCCTCTGAACACGTGAGCAGACCACTGCTCATTGCAGTGATGCATCTAGTAACACTGAGCGGCAAGTTCGTATCTGGATTTCAATACAGACTACTTGGAGCACATTTTGATTGTCCAGTACCTGTCTTGCCTGGGATTTAGGGAGGAGAGCCCTTGGCATGACTACTTTGCAGATCATTCTTCAAAAGTAGCCTGTCCTGGGACATATCTGGTCGCACTTGCCTTACCTCTTTTTGGTGCAGCGTTTTTCTTAATGAGAGTTTGCCAGAAAAATAATTTGCTTGGTACTTTAGTCTGTTAAGCATTCTGTGGTGTAAGTCTCCCTATGAATTCCATTGTTGTGAACTTTTCCTTGGAGGAAGAAAACCAGGATTTTGTGCAAGTGGCCTAATTCGCCTGTCTCTGTCTCTTTGGACTGATCTTGTATGCACTCTTTTGAAAAGCATATAATGAATGTTGTTTGTTCTGTTTCAGTTGCAACAACTATTGACAGACCTTCCTCATGATATGCTGGAAGACAGTGGGGACCAGCTCTCCAGCTACTCGGACTGTAGCGTTCATGAGGCTGAGGAGCAGTAAGGCATTTTGCACTGCTTTTTATTATTTATGTTGTGGTTTTGAGAATAGAGCAACATCTCAGCTGATGAAGTAAGTGAAAGTAATCCAAGTAAAAGGGAAGCTGTAGTACAGTTTGCAGTATGGTTTGTGTTCCATGAGGAACAAAGTAGATGCTACTTTATTTAATGAAGAGATAGTTTGGTTTGTTTTGCTTTTTTCTGAAGTTATAAGGACATAATTAAACTGCTTGTCTTTTTCTAGTTCACATGAGTCTGGGGAGCATGATGGAAGGTGGAATGATCATCCGTTGATAAGTGATCCTCAAAATGTAAGCTTGTATGAGCAGTGATATAATTAGTAGGAGCTGCTGGTTCATAATAACATGCTAAATATTATTTAAATTTGTTAGAGAAATACCTTTCATGTACGTGATATATTTTGCTATTCATTTGAAAGCATTTCTAACTTGGGGGTGGGGAGGGGAGGGTAGGATGAAGCTTGAGCTTTGAAAGAGCAATTCTAAACATCTTATCCATTCATAGGGTTATGAACAAGGACAAAATCTGTACCCTGAACAGTTCTTGTGTGACCAGCAAAATGACCATAGTGAAAAACATGGAAAGAATTGGAATGGCTTACATAATGATGAAGAAAATAAACATTTATATGATGTTAAAGAAGATTATTGTGGCCAGGATGGTCAAGAGGATCCTGATGATGTGTATCTTGGTAGAGATGGGTTTAATGCTCCGAGTTGCTACCAACAGAACAATGGATATCATCTTCCTGAAAAGTTCAGGCCATATGCAAATAGCCATAAACAAGAATTTAACAGTCAACAAAGTAAAATAATAAATTTTCCAGATGCTTCAAAGGAACATCTTAAGGTATTTCAGAAGCTGGTGCATTTTTCTGTCTCTTTTGGAAAAAAGAGACTTCCTAAAGTGGAAGCTTTCATGAAAATTTCTATCACACTTTAATGGTATGCTGAAACCTGAAAATTAAGAGCTACTAGAGCTCTTCTTAATGTCAACCTGTAAAATGAAAAATATTTTCATTGAGCAAGACTACATTTGTAGTTTTAATTTATTTCTTCTTGTATATATATTGCCACAACAGCAATTTGTTACATCTGACATCACTGGCCAATCGCCAGAATCCTACAAAGTGACTTACAAACCATACCAAAATGGTCTTCATCAAAAAATTCCAGTACTCCAAGAAGGATCCAGAAGAAAGGAAGTATTTGAAGATTTGCCACATGAATTCTTGGGCAATGATGAAAGTAAGTGTTTGCTGTTTAGACTTGAAATAAACTTGTGTAAAAAGTCCACTAGAAATCAGCAACAGAAAACTTGCTAATTTCAGCAGATTTTTAGTAAGAGAACAACTAAAAGTATGTTTATGTGTATGATCTATTATTTTGCTCTAAGCTCACACTGGGATAGCCCTAACTTTAGTGTGTTTTTTCGTTTTGTTTATCTATATATCAACTGTTTTTAATCAGAGAATTTGTATTTCAGGCTATTAGAAATATAGTTTTGACTGGTGAGACTGTGAACGAAATTATTTGATGGCTTCACCTCGAGTCTTGCTGGCACTTTGACTTGTTTATAATATTGGAAAATAATGACTTGCTATACCTTAGGAAACAGGTGCCACATCGGGCTTTTCTGTAAGGTACACTTTATATTACAGAACTACTGTGCTTGTTGGACATCGTGAAAACTTATAGTTGCCACAAGTCTGTGTGTAAATTCACAGCACATAAAACTGTATCTGGACTTGCTGTTAGGTTTGAATTGCAATGGTAGTTCCTACAATACTTAAACCAATGCTGCCAGGGCAACTCAGGTGATGTGAATCAAACGTGGATTGAAGAAAGATACAATTTTGTGAACCAACAGTGAATTTGGCATTGTATGAAAGAAGTATCTTGGGGCAGAAATTGCTTACAACAATTACTTTCTTGGTTAATTGACTGTGCTGACTTGTCTGTGTGCTGTTTGAAATCTGGCAGATTCTTCAGAAAATATGCAGATTCTTCAACTTAAAGTTTTAAATAAAGCAAGAGAAAGACAACTGGAAGAACTTAATGAAAAGCTAGAAAAGAGTGCACAGCAGATTAGGTATTTGGATCATCAGCTTTCAATGCTCAAAGGTAAAATATTTTGTACTAATAGCAACTTTTTTTTATTCTGAAACTTTGAATCAGGTAGTGTCTCTGCAGTTATTGGTCCTATTTATAAACTTGATTTGAGATTACGTGGGCATAACCCTCTCCCCCAACATTGTTCTAAAGGAAATTCTCTGGATTGGTGTTTGACTCCATAACTATTTTAACATGTACTGTGTTCTCGAGACCACCGTTGTATTCCACAGTCCCTATGTGCCAGGCATGAAAAATGTACAGAAAAGTGAGAAGTTTGCCAAAGCAGTGTGTTAGAAGTACAAAAAAGAAAAAGCAAACAAACAAAAACCAAACAAAACCCCACCAAAGCCTAATAGGAGAAGTGTATACCTGTGGGGAAAAAACATTTTGTGTTTTGTTTTGTTTTGTTTTCCCTTTGTGCTGTCTGGTTTAACAAGCCATTTCCTGGACTGTATGTAGGGAGATGCTCTTCCAGAATGATCAAAGCTGTACTGGAGACTGGTGGTTGTCTTGGTCTTCCTTTTCTTACAGGAACTGACAAAAGAGTCGTGAGCTTAGAGAATGAAGAATATAAATTTTAGAATGTAAAAGGAGTGAAGGGGAGAGAAAACTTCAGCTGTCAACCATTTTGCTGTGTCTTGGCTGTTCCTCCAGGGGAATTATTTTGTTTGTCCCTTTAAATGGTATAAGTAATGATGCCATTTCCTGCTGTGGACAGAATGGGGCTTGTTTCCACTAGGGTTCTGAAGATACAACATATCAGAGTGCGAATGCTTTTGTTCTGTTCGTTGCCCTCAGTACGAGACAAAGGGCTCAAAGCAAATGGTTCTGTAGAGCAGGGATACTGAACAGTCATTCCATGAAGCTGGTGGGTGGCTGGCGATGTTTCTCACGTAGTTACTGTGTCTCTCTCTTAAGGTGAAAAGGATGGTTTGGCTGTTAGTCTTCATGAGTCTCAAAAACTGTATCAAAGTGGAAAGGAACGGGAAGTGCATCTTGAAGGTCAAATAAAGGCCCTTGAAGCTCAGATTCAGACTCTTACTACCAATGAGGAGCAGGTATGTTAAATATTTTTAAACTGCTTATTGTGTAAGGTTTCCACGGTTATATTTGTGGTGCGTTTGCATTAAATGTAAGTGCTAGTCTGGAAACACTGTTCATGGTCGTTGCAGGACCTGTGAATATGTAATAAAGGAATAGGATACAATGGTGGAAAATAGTATCAAAATCCAGGCATTATCTGAGGACTTTTAGCAACTGGTGCACAAAAATCCTGAACTGACATACACAATATGAGCAAAAGTAAAATATATGTAACTGGGAGCTAATCTAATACTGTTGTTGTAGATATTGAAGCAATCCAAAGTGGCAGAGGTAGCCATGGAAAGCATGCAGAAGCAGCTGTTAGAACTTCAGCGATCAGATGCCCTTCAGCGAGCCAGAGAACAACATGAGGCCATTATTTCAGCACTCAAGCAGAAGTATGAAAAGCAAGTGTTATCATTAGAGCAGAAACTTGATACTACGAAATCTGCACTCCGAGAGCAGGTGAGAAATTATTTTAGGACACATAGTGCTCTACTGGAGAGGCTGTAGAGCTGCCTGTGTTTCCTGAACTGCACTTGAACTATGATTCTAATAAGTCCTTCTGGAAGCTGCTACAAAAATGGAAAGGAAGTTCTGCATAAGTCTCAATATTATGAAGCCTATGTGGTATGTTTTTTTTATAAACATTTCCAGGCAGTTGTGAGCTCGAATTGTGAGTTTGTACATAGCAGATGGAGAGGAGGCAAGAATTCATTGTCTTGGTTTCTCTCCTGAGCTTTCATTCTGTGCACAATCTTTTTGAAAGAATACTGGCAAATAAATTTGGGAGAGAAAAGAACTAATTAAGAAATGATGTGATATTTTTGCTGCAAGAAAAACTATTTATTGAACAGTCTATTGCCAAGCTTTAGTCTCAAAATGGTCAAGGATGACTAACCATTGTGTCTAAGTCACTGCCATTAAAAGTATGGATTTAAAAGAAGAGAGGCTGGGGGGAAAGCTGGCTTTAAGATGTGGATTGTGTCACATGGCTTTAGAGCTTATTTAATTATTCTACCTGACATGTCTTAAGAGTCCATTACATGATTAGAAATATTCAGGCAATGTAGTCTAGGCAGGCCTTAAATTATTTCACATAAAGGAAATAGAATTAAATTTTTTTAATTCTAGGTCTGTAATTCTTATCTCAACATGAATATGCTTAAAAAAAAATGGTTTGTATGTTTGAAAGGGTAGGTAGCACTTGCTTATAAACAAGAATGCACTGCTACATTTCTATTTGTACCACAACAAAGCTTATGTAACTTTGTCTCTACTGAAAAAAAAGGTGGGTTTTTTATGGTAATATGTTAGAGGTATTTAAAGAGAGGTCCCCTATTTTTGAGAGAATAGAAAAGTCAAAAGGCATAAAGATGAGGTAACCTGCCTTCCATGTTGTAAATTCTCTCCATGTAAGTAAATTATTAATGCCACGTGAAGGTCTACTTTGTGTATCATCTTTCTCTTTTACAAAGCATTGGAACTTCCTAGCTTGGCTTAAGCTCTGTTAAAATTAACTGAATTGAGTTAAGCTCAGGCTTAATATATGTGAAGTCTTTTTCTACAGTAGGTTGTGATTAATTACAGGGGACAATCTGGCATGGTGAAAACTGCTGTAGAAACGGTATACTTAATTTCTCCTAGTGAAAACTTAACTGTGGTGCTGTAAGAGGTGACTTTCCAGTCAAGGATAGCATTAGATCTGTGATTGATTAGCTGGCCTCTACCCCTTCGGGTATCAGACTGATTATTTTTTCTTGTGTCTTGTTTGTTTTGACTTCTATGTCTGAAACTGTGCTAGATGTTTGTAACATGAGTAAAAATAATCTCTGTTCCTAGCAAGAGCTTTGCAAAAATCTAGGAGAGCATGTTAAGCAACTTGAAAAAATGCTGGAAGAAACCAAATGTGAAAAAACTGAAATAATAAATCGACTGACAAGGAGCCTAGAAGAAAGCCAAAAGCAATGTGCAAATTTACTGCAAACAGGTCAGCCTTTGACTCATACCTTATCTCTTCTTGCAGAAATGGCTTCAGTTTTTCGAAGTATGAAAATGCACATCTGTGTTCCTGTTGAAATGGAATCAACATCAAGCTAACTGTACTAGACCATTTCCTCTGCATTGCATTAGTCAAACTGAAATGAAGTTTTCAGTCTAGACTGAAGTTTTAAAAGACAACTAAAAACCTAAACAACTGTGTCCCCTCCCTCACACCCCCTAAAAACAAACAAACAAACACCGCTCCCCCCACCCCCCCCCATAAAACCCCAAGCAACAGTTATTGAACTTTTATATGCATTTTATGCTGCTTGTGTGTAAACTTAGTTTTGGACCAAATAACAGCCCTTGGGAGCTAGCTACTTTTTTTTGTTAGGCATTTGACCTGAGTTGCCATTCTAAATTCAAATCTCAATGAGAAAAGAATTGATTTTGTGCCTGGAGGTCAGTTCTTGGAAACTTCCATCAGTGGGAATAGCACATGAAATATTCTGCTCTTTGTGTATTTGACTTGTGTCTACTTTTAAACACTGAAGCCTTTTAATAGTAATGTATGTAGTAGCTACTAGTGATCTCAAAGAAATGGAAACAGAATAATGCCTATTACCAGAATCAACATCACTATTTTTAACAGAGATTTTTTTTTTTTTTTTTTTCAGATTGCATAGTCTTTCTTGCATATTTATGACTTTTCTTTCTCTCCCTTTTCTTTTCCTGCAATAGGCTCGATGCAGGAGACAAATCAGCTACGGTTTCAATTGCAACAAGCTCAGTCTGCGCACACGATAAGCAATAACATGAATAAAGCTTTGCAGGTTAATTTTATTAAATATTTAACTCTTTTGATTTTAGGGGGCAGGTGTTATAGCTAAGAAAGTGGTAGTTGAAACTCTATTTGTTGGGGAAACAAGCACATTTCCTTTCAGTAAAGTACTGCCCCCTACTTCATCTCTCAGTATTGCATGTTGGACATTATTAGTTTTTGATTAGGACTCATTGGGGCACATGCATTGGCACAGATCTGATATCATACATTTATCTAACCTGCTTATGGAAAAAGAAGAATGTAAATTCTGTGTGCTGGGAATCTCATAGTTATAGATATAGTTGGAGATACTATGTTTCGAAATTTACCTTTTGCCAGCAAAAGGTAATGCTAGAGAGTCATCTCTAAAATATGACTGGAAGTCTGTGTTTCCAATTCTGGTCATATATTTGACTTGAATCTATTAGCTTGAAAATTATGAATCTTAGTACTAGAGTAATAGGATGTTTTTCCAGTGATGTACTTCTCTATTGTCATCCACTCTACTATATAAGGACAGCAGGAAAAAAGTAAAAGCAAAAGAAATTCTTCATACAGGAGGTGTAAAAAGAACAATATAATATATTGATCAACAGAAAATACTGCCTAATTAGTAGTTAGTTTGTAGTTTTAACATGCTTTGCTAGAGGTATAAAAAATGATAGTATAAATAAATAAAACTAATGCTAGATGATTCAAGTAAATACAACTATATTTAGAAAGTATTCTCAGTGTATTTCTTCTCTTTGGAAGAGTTATCATGGGCCTAATATGTTTACTTGGAGTTTCTTTGCTCAGTGTAGTTGTTTTTTTTTTTTCTGTCTCTTCCTTTAAGGAAGAATTACTGGAGCTGAAGGAAGAAATATCTCTGTATGAATCTGCTGCCAAGCTTGGAGTATTTTTGAATGATGAGGGTGGAGAGCTGCCTATGAACCTGGGTGATTCCTATGTAGATTTAGGAATTAAAAAAATCACTGGGAAAAAACCAAGGCTCTGCAGGTATTGAGTGATTCTTGTTGAAAGAAAAATCTAAAATCGTCAAGAAATTATACAAACAATGTGTAAAAGATGGTCCTACTAGATAAACATACAGATTTTTGGGTAGATATTTGAAATACTGCATGTATTGCCAGGTAATCCAGGAAACAGAAAACTGAACTAGTACCATAAACTGGATGCCTGGTTGTGGCTTAATAAAGCTTCAGTTTTTATTGGGACTGTATTGCTGTTCCTTGGATTGCATTATTTATATGCACAGATAGCTTTTTGCTCAGAGTTTCCTCATAGTTAATTCTGAAACAGTTTTTTAAAACAGCTGGTTGAGTTCTCTCAAAATACTTCATGTGAGAATGAGTCTTTTGGGGAAACAGCTGAATGAACAGGCTTTCTGTACATTAATTGCAACTTGATGAAAAAGCATATGGCTTCTGTGTATTCATGTTCTCTCATTCTTTACTGTTACCTCTTAAACATCTGTATTTCTGGTAGCATTAGTTGCTCTTCTCTTTGCTACCACTGCCTATCTGATAAATGCTTTTTGTCTTTTTAAATACTGAACTGGTTATGTCTTCTCTTAATAGTACAATACAGAACAGAGACATGGATAAAGAGCTCTCTAAAGATGAAATTATTGTAGAATTAAAAGCTGAGCTGGAACGTTTATTGAGCAGTAATAAAATGAAGAGAAACCAGATTACTCAATTACAGAGTGATCTTAAAGATTGCAAGAAGACATTAGAGGAATACAAGCAGTTGTTGAAAGCAGAAAAGGCATCAAAAGAGTCAGAGGTTTGTTCTTTTACACTTCTGTAGAAGTAAAGATGCACTGGGTTTTAGTGAATTAAACCAACACTTAAACTTATGAAAATGGACCAAAAAAATTACTCACAGATGAGTATTCATAGCAACTACACACTGATTTTCATCTTAAGGAAAGTAGAGTTATTTGGATGATACCTTGCTTTGTATCTTTGGTGAAAAAGAAAAAACTGAATATCACAATCTGGGCAGCATATGCCTTGTTTAGGTGAGTTCTAATATGTCTTGCTTGCTTGATAGCACTTAATAGCCAGTCTACTTTTTTCAGAGCTAAATTTCACTGGAGAAAGTAGGTTTTCTTTAGCCAAAAAGATGTTGTAATTTGTCTGAAAGCTGATAGTATCATTAGGTTATACAAATGGGACGTTAACCAGATTGCCTTCTGAGGGCCTTTATTGTGCAATTTGATCAACAAGGAATCTCTTTGATATTGCATCTCTCTTCACTCTATTATTAACTTCCCTCTATAAATTGATCAGACTCGTAACATCTGCTCTTGTAATCCATACATTGTAACATGGTTGTGGGGTAGGAATATAATATGCTTGAGAGGTGTGCTCTCTGTTGTATGATAGTAATGATTCAGCTTGCAAACACAACGTTGAGTGTGTGGTTCTTTAAACCTTTATGATGCTATAAGTTTCAGGAATTCATCTAGAATAACAGTGATACTGTTCTATCTGGCACTGCAATAATTTCCTCTTGTGGTGTTGTGGGGTTTTTTATTTTTTTCTAAGTAAAATCTTATTTGACAAATTTAACTTTTTTTAAAAGCATCAGCTTCTAAATAATGTATATCTTGAAAGATATAACCGTAATTTTGTTTATTTTTAGCCTGTCACGAATATTAATAAGTTAGTGGCCAGTTCTTCAGCTTCTGATAATCTCAAGGAAGAAGTTCTGAGACTCAGAAAGGCTAATGAAGCTTTGCTGCAAGAAGTTGAGGTGAGACAGAGATGCTGCTTATCCCAAAAAACCATCCCCCACTTTTCCTATGCTAAAACTTGCAATTAGAAAAGATTCTTTACAACCCTCCCATTACTTGACTCTTGTTCGTCCAGAACCATACTTCGACTATTGAAGAACTGAAGGAAAATGAGGAAAAACTGAAAAGCTTAAATCAAGATCTCTGTTGTCAGATGAGAAAGATGGTTCAGGATTTTGATCAGGACAATCAAGAAGCCATTAACAGGTAAGTCTGTTAACTCTGTTTTACTTCCATTTGTGAAATTCCAGCCTGCACCAGCTATCTGGTACAATGGCAGGTCAGCATTGGAAAGCTCTTTTCTCACTTATGGAAAAGTTGAACTCTTTTTAAAAGAGGGGAGAAAAACCTAGGTAGTTTGTTTCTTTTTTTTTTTTTTGTCCCCCCCACCCCGTTCTCAAAATGATAGGTGTGAAAGAACTTACCAGCAACATCATGAGGATACAAAAGCACATTTTGAGAAAGAACTGCTGGAGAGGTATGCTGCAGAAAAACAGCAGCTTATTCAAACTTATGAAGAGACAATCTCACAATTCAAGTAAGACTTACCATTTCTTCCACTTTTACTGAAACTTTCGCATTTCCTGTCTGGCCCTCAGTGCTAGTTACACTTTTTTAAAAACAGACTTGCTGTCCTATGAGTGTCAAGACTAACTGTTAATAATCTGTCCTGTGAAGGGCTGATATAGAGGAGTTGAACAGAGAGGTGACTGCAGTGAAGGAATGTTACATCAGAGTCTGTGAGGAGAAGGATACCTTGGAAGCTACTTTAAGGAAGAAATTTGAGCAACAGCAGCAGCTGAAGGAAGAGAAGGTACTAATGGAAATACTTATAAACCATTTAATTTCAGACTGCTTTTTAGGATGTAATATCCATAAGTGTATTTAATTTTGTAGTTGTTTGGGGGAGATACTTGGAAAAGATGCAGCTGTATCAGAAGGTTAATACATGTGACCTATTGGTTGTTAAGTTAACCTGCTGCTGTGTCCTGGGCTTTAAAATATCGTAGAAGTAACCCTTTCCAATAGCTATTCACTTTTATGTAGTCAGCTTTTGTAATTGTGGCTCTTGAGGACTGCTCAGCCAGTGGTGTAAGGTTTTACATTCATGAGACATTTTCTAAAACATTGAATGACAATACCAGTTTTCTTCTCCCTATACTAAACTGATCTGACAATACTGTAGTTTAAGTAATTATGATTTCAGACTGCTATATTATTTAAAACTTTGTTTTTCTGAAGATACCAATGTGAAATGACTAAAGTAGGTCAACTGCCTGGCTAAGTAAATATGGTGAAGAGGTGCAGCTCAAAGTATCCTGGGAAGAAAGGTGCTTAATGAGGAAACTTACGTTAAAGCAGTAGGCTATAATAACCTCTGATAGCACACCTTAAAACACTTCCTTTTGAGAGTGGAATCTCTTGTCCAAGTATCAGTGCTCTGGAGAGTTAATAATGCATGTCATACATTCTCATCACTTTGTACGAGAGCAACTCACTATGCATTGGAGAAGAAAACTTTTTTTTTTTTCCCCTAGCTCAAAAAACAGTTACTAGAAGAAAAAGAACACTCTCTTAACCTTCTGAGGACTGAGCTTGAAGAGAAACACAGCAGTTCTATGACAACAGCAAAGAAGCAGTGGCTGGAAGAAAAAGAACAGCAAGTTCAAGAAGAAGTTGCATTAGCCAAAGTTCATTGGGAGAAGGAGGAAAAAGAGGTGTGGAGCTTGGACTAGGGGAGTTCAAATTTTTTTTTTTCTCTTTGTTGGTTTGTTTGTTTTCAGAAGGAGAACTTCTATGTAGATAGACTTACGCACTGTTATTCTGCCATTTGAGTAGCTTTTAAGCATCTGTCATTTTAGGAGCCTCTAAAAGAAGTCAATAGGTAATGCACATGCTTAAGGTTTTGAAAAAAAGAAACCAAACCAAACCCTAGATCTTGTGTAGTAACATGCAGAAAGTCCGGAATGCTACAGCTGGTAATATGATGGAGTTTTCCACCCTGATCCCTGGGCAAGTGGTTATGCTTTCTATTGTTTCGTTCAGTTACCATATAAAAGTCTCTGGTGTATCCTAATCCTGTAGAGGAAAGCTGTGATGAGTTACCAAACTCTCCTTTGAGCATGGTTTTGCTCTTCTAGTGGGGAAGATTATTGGTGTAAACAGAGTTTTGTTTGTTAAATACCAGTGAGGTTCTAGTTAGTTGGACACTGGGGAGATTTTCTTAAAAAATTTTTTTTTCCTTAGAATAAAGAACAAGTCTTTGCAAAAATAGAAAGAGAATGGCAAAGTAGGCTGGAAGAAGTGAGAAGTACTGTAGTTGAATGTAATGACCGCAGCAGCCAAACTGAGCAAGTAACAGTTGTGGATGAAACTTCAAATAAAGTGTCAGAAGGGATTGTTGAAGGCCAGAGGCTGCAGATCCAGAAGGCTGTGGAAGAAAATATGGCCTCTGAAGAAGCCTTAAAAGAATTTGAAGTAGAACTGGAAAATAAATACCGTAAAAATCTTGCCAGCCAGGTAACAAATAATTGTTCTGTCTGCCTGGAGCCTGTGAAACTGCCATGTGCAATTAAGTCACCTGAAAAAAAAAAAGTTCTCTTCCACTAACTTTCTCTTAAACTCAGTAGTTGATACTTGCTATATTAGGAATATATATATTTTTTTTAAAAAAGTTCTGAAGAAGCTGTAGTATGTAGTTTATTTTTATAGCTATGGGTTTTTTGCACAGCTGAACAAGTTTTGCAGAGGTTTGGAACAGAACTGTACAATAATAACTGTATAGAGTTTAGTTTAGAAAATTAATATTCATAATTTTTGTGGTTTTTTGCATCAAGAAATGCATCAGGTACTGCTGGTCTGATTCATTTAATTTGTGAAAACATAGGGAATCCAAACTGAAGTCAATTCTTTAAATGCTAAATGAAAGTAGTAGTGGTGGTGACTGAAGCAGGTTGGTTTTTTTTAATCTGTTTACAGGTAGATGCAGCTTTAACCCAAGCTCGTGCCAAGTGGCTGCAAGAATTAACAGACCTCGAAGAGTACAAAGTAAATCTAAAGATAGAACAAGAAAAGTGGGAAAAAGAACACAAAGAGACTGCAGCAAAGCAGGTATATGTGTATTGATAAACAGTCCAATCTTCCAGATCCCATGTGTTACTGAGGAATGAAGGTAGACATAGACGGGCAATCATTAAGGAAAGATGTTTCTAGTGTATTCTGGTTCTGAATTTTTTTTTGCCGATACAGCATTATACTTTTTAAAATAAATAATTTGAAAATAATCTCCAATAACCCAGGGTTATATTTTATGTATATATAAATGCGTATATATATATATTTATAATGATTCTTATATATTCACTAGTTAGCCCTAGTTCTCTCAGCTGCTGAAGAGAAATGGAAGAAAGAATATGAGAATACAGGGATATCTGGATCAAGAATAAAAGAACTTGAAGAAAGGATAATTTCTCTCAATAAGGAATTGGAGCTAAAGAAAGAAGAAATCCCTGCAGCTATCAAAGCAGAGCTAGCAAAAGCCCGTGCTCAGTGGAACAAAGAAAAGCAAGAAGAAATTCTGCAGATACAAGAGCAAAATGAGAGAGACTACCGAATATTCTTAGATGATCATAGAAACAGAATTAAAGAGGTACTTGCAACAGCAAAGGAAGATCTTGCAAAGCAGAAGAATGATCTCTCCATTCAGAAAAAGACAGAAATAAAGATCTTACTAGACCAAAAGCAGCGAGAATGGGAGGCTCAGGAAACAAAGAGACTGCAGGATAAAATTAATCGATACGAGGAGAAGACTTTGGTTGAGCTTGAGTCCTTGCTGAATGAAATCCATGAAGAACTAGTCAAGTGCACACATAGTAAGCAGTCTTGGAAGGAGAAGTGTTTTGATGCTCACGTTCAATTAAACAGTCAATGCAAAGACAAACTGAAGGCTTGCTTACAAAAGGCCTATAGAACCACAGTCTACACAATTCTGGAAAAGAAAGAGCAAGAATGGAAAGAGGTAATATTTCTGTAATTTATAACTGCCAACCAGAAAAGGGATTTGAGAAGTCAGACTTGTACCTGCTTTATCCCAAGCAAGGAAAGGATGGATCTAGCTTTGACATATTTAGTTTTAAAGAAGAGAAAGACAGGTTAGGAGTGTCACTCTGTAATGCCAAGATTCTTAAGTTAAGGAGATGAATATGCCATTTTAAGATTGGGAGCCTTTTGAAGGCTCCTTGTGACCTCTTAGGTGGGTTCTGTCGCTAAAGTGCAGCTTAGATTTTTGCATAGCTGCCTTTATTGTTTTTTTTTAGAAATTTAGCAGTTTCTAATGGTGATTAGACAGTGATCATTATCACATTACTCTTCCACCACACACACCTTCTGATACAAATAAAGATGAAAACAGTAAATCCTTTTTGCAAATTATCTATAGTAGAACCGGATAACTGACAAACTGATCTCTATCTCGGGAATAACAGCCTTGCTTAACTTTATTGTGGCTCTAGGAAATCCTTTTCCATGTGCCTCCCCAAATGAGGGAGGACATCCTATCCTCTTCTACTAGAGTTTGGGACTAAGTAGAATCCTGTCCAAAAGCTTCTGTTTCTGTTATTTTGGCAGATTCCTCATTTTGCAATGCTTATTCTTGTAGTAGGTTTTTTTTATTATGGGGAGCATGCCTCTGGAAATGCCATTGCTACCCAGCATTTAGCAGCTGGGGAATTATCCAAGAATAGGACAGCAAAAGAAGCTGTCTTGATTTTCAAGAAAAGGAGGGGTGGGCAGAAATGAGTATGAAGTGATTTCTCATGAGAATATTACTAAGTTTTTTAGTGGTAATATGCTTCTCTTAAGCGGTCCTTCAGATTTTTCTTATCAGGTGTTATTTTCATGATCGTAAAGAGAATCAGAGGGTTTTTTCCTATGCTTGATGCATCTTCTGTAATAGATATTAATGTTCCTTAGTAAACTATTTTTAATAGGCCTTTGAACTTCAAAATGTTGGTTGCCTTAAACCACTTTTCCAGTGAAGTCTTTGTAATTTCATAGTAATGTCTTCTCTTACACTACCATAATAACAATAAACAAAAGAGTTACGTTTTTTCTAAATTACTTTGCTGTCCTACTATATTTGTGCAGAAACTCTAAATGGGTCCAACCCTTTTTTCTGCTGTATATGCCTTTTAAAAAAACAAGTAAGATTCAACTATTTAAAGACACTTTATATTTCTGCAACGTTAAGGGCTGCTGATGTTTCCAAAATGAAACTTGTGATAGCCAGGTAATGTGGTTGCAGTGGATGCTAGAATACACATTTTCCTCACAATTTGAGCTGTGATCGACAGTTCTATTTCAAGTTTAAAGCGCCTGTGTTACAGTTACTAAAGCTACTTGGTGGCCGGGGTTGCTTGTTTTTATGGGTAACATACAACTTATGTACTTTACGATGGTGTGGAACGCTTTCTTTTTTTGCTATGTGCTAGGTTTTAAGGAAGTGTTTTTTCAATTGCAGAAATACGAAGAGCTAGTGAGTAATGTAAATAAAGGAGCATACTCTGGCCTGCACCGTGGTGAAGGAGGAACTGGGGACATGGCAAGACCTCCTGTTTACAGTGTTGCACACCAAGCAGAAGCACAAAGGAGGCTAAGGCCCTTGCAGGAAACAGGAACAGACAAAGGTATTTGGGTTGTTTTTAATCTGGCAAATTGTGTATCATCAAACTATGCTTTTTTGTAGCAGTCTTTAATAGCTGATGTTTTATCAATGACTGTAATGCAGAGTTAATCAGCTAATATTTGGGTGAGAAAGGAAGATGCAATTCTTCTGACTGTAAGGTTGTTTAATATTGCATTAGTGTGTACCATGTTAAAGCCACAAACAGTGCAACAAATGGTGCTGGTCTTCAGCTTACTGATTTCATGCTAAGCTTTGAGGTTTAATTTTGTTAAATGCTAGCAGCTTTCTGCTTTTTAAAGCCATTATTCAGGAGTAAAGGAATAGGTGCTCTATCTGCTGCAGGTGTAAATACCTGGGTGTTGTGAAGATGAACACTGATACTTATGGTGTTGAGGCTCATAAGCAAGCCAGTGTTGATCGTGATGAGCAGGATATGGTCTAAACTGGCTTGTAAATGGATGATACTAAACCAGAGCTTTGAAAATCAAATAATAGTATTTGCTCTTGCAATTAGACAAGACAAGGAATTCTGCACTTATGTAAAAAATATTGTTGTGTCAAGAAGTCTAATTCACCTGGTGTGGAAGCTTGGAAAAAATGTGAATCCCTGGGTGATGTTTCTCTTTTTTTTTGGTTGCTTTTTTTTTTCCTCCTTTCTTCCCTCTGCTCTACCCGCTTCTGCCCTCAGTACATACTTTAGCATTGTAGCTCTTCCCACAGCTGTTGCGTGCACTATGGCAAAGCTGGAGGTGGTGTAGGTGGGGAAAAACTTCATGGGAGGCATAGAAATCTCTGAGGCTTTCTGTTTAGTTTAGGTTCTTATGCAATCAAAACATAAAGCAAGAAAACCCAAGAGAGTCTTTGGCTTTATGCCTGTAGTGTGGCTTGAATTCCTTTCACACCAAAATAACAAAACATCTATTAAACACAAAACAATACAAGCAATGCAGCTCTTCTGTCTCTAGAGCTGCCTGTCCTGGCTATAGAGAACAGCCATTGCTCCCCTGGAAGTAGCCCAGTCTTTGTGAATTTCTTAACTAGACTCAGCCCCATGTGAGGCTTCCCAGCTGGGAGACTCTACTTCAGCTGACTCCAAAAGACCCTGCTTGGCTATTGTGAGGTTGCTTTTTTTTGTTTGTGGAGTTTTTTTTGTTTTGTTTTTTTATAATAATAATAATAATAAATTTTAACCTCTAGGTCTCTTATTACTGACTGAGGTCTCAAACCATCACTAATGGGAGTGCATTGAGGCTATGAGGCCTCAATGACTTGATAGATGCTACTGCATCTTCTATAACTGAGTTCTAGCCTCTTCTGATTATTTCAGACTAATGTGTTCTATGCAAGACAAAGACTAAGTAGAGGACTGGAAATAGTAAGGTTGGACTTGATTCTTTTTTTGGTCTTATGGTTGACATATAATTTCTAGCAACTAATGTTGCAAGTCAGAAATGTACAAAAAGGAACCTTTGGTCTCAGGATGATTTTTGCTGTGAACACTGTTGCCAGGAGCCTGAAAAAAGAGAGGCTTTGTGCCAGAACTTGAAAAGAGCTAGAAATAGCCCGCAAACATCTTCAGCTTGCTGTGAAGGAACATTAAGCTAAGTCAGAGCAAATCCAAGGTTAGAATTGTTAGTCACCTAAAGACGAATTTGTCTCTGCCTTACTGGCTGCATAAGTCATGCACATCTGTCATCCTTTCAGGATAATAGATGCCATTCTTTATTACTTTAACTTGCTAGAAATCTCTGACTATAGTAACATCTGGGCTCACAGCGATGAAACGTCCTTTGATGTATCACACCCCTTGGCTGTACCTGTAACAACTATTGCAGTTGCATCTTCCTCTATAGGTCTTGCACGTAGGCTTTTCGCTCAGAGAAAGTCATACTAATTCATCTGTCTCTAATAGCAACAAGAGTTCTTTTTGTCTAGGTTTATTTCTGAGAGGATTTGTAGGAGCAGGGCCTACTTTGCTTCATTCCTGTGCTCAAGAACTTTTTCTTTCCTACTTGAGCATAACGCACCATATGGAGCACTGTTGCCATTCATCTGGTATCTGAGGAACTCTATCCTCCTAGTCAGCTGTATTGCAGTCAGTAGAGGCCTTTGTTTTAAGGAGCAGAACAAAGAGAATGATGTTTTCTCTGAAGGAAAACGTTGGCAATTGAAGAAGAGGATCATTCTCTCTGCAGTGTTTTAATCAGTTGAAGCTGTACAAAACGGTGTTCAGGGCATTTTTTTTTTTTTAGTTTCTCCTTAGAACAGGGCAGGAATTGGACTTGCTGAAGGTTCTGGTTCAGGAGAGGTCTCAAACTGCATCCTGAGGGTCAGTAACTGTAGAATTGTTTGACCATACCTCAGTGAAAGGTCACTGTGGCCACTGTAAGCATGTGTGGCAAATGGTCAGTTTGGAGAGGGAAGATATGAGATAGTAGGTTGTACCAAGCGACTGAATAGTCTTACTTGCCAAAGGCTGTGGTTTGTGTGTTATGGGGGGGGTGGGATTTTACTCTTTTTTTTAATGAAAAGTCTCAGTTGCCTGCTCTAATATATTTTGTGTTCATTGAGGAGGGGTAAAATGCTGTATGTTTGTTAGGGGAAGGCTTTTGCCAGCTTGCAGGTGTGTGTGCAAGGTTAAGTCGGTAAGTTGCACAGATTTGCATAATATTGTTTGTGTGCTCTTTTGTGGACAGCCATATAGCATGTGGATCTCTGAAGTCCATGAATTGCATCTCTGTATTCTAGGATGGTTGCTTACCTTTTGCATTTATGCACTTTATCCTAGAGAAGGGAGAAAGCCAAACTTGTCTGTGCCTTCCCTAGGGCTCAAATACTCACATTCTACCAATGAAAGCTTTGACTCTTCCAGAAGGAAGACTTGTCTGTAATAAGACATTCCCTCCACTGAGTGGTGAAAGTCTTTGTTTTCCTTAGGCCATGGTTCATGTGAGAACTTCTGTGGCTGGGTGCAGTGGAGGTGTCTCCAGCATTCAGTGTAGGCGTTCAGTTAATGTTGGGGTTTTTTTTTTTTCTAAAATAGGAAAGCTAGTAACCAACTGTTGATTTTTATGGGTCTGTCCAAGTTTATCCATCAATTATTCAATGGTAAATACCTGTGCCATTTTTAAAAATAATAATTTGCTTATATTAGCTAATAAGTAAGTTTTAAGGTTCTTTAACTCTCAGGAGATGACCCACAGGCAGACTATTGACACGCCATGATCAACAGTCCCATCAGCTTGAAGTCCTACGCTTGAGGCTTTTTCAGCTCCACTGCATTCTCATTCTCTGTGGTGGCTCATTATAATACTTATATGTTTCTTAGTAGCATTGAGCAGAGTTTGACATGGAAGTCCAGCCTTCCTGTGCAATAGTGGCTTTTGGTTATTAAAAAAATACCCAAACAACAACAAAAATGAACCAGTAACAACCAAGTTTTGTCTTTTATTTCTCCACCTTAAAGAAGGCACACTTGCAAAGCCACCCATTAATAATTATTTTCCAATCAAAACAACTCTTTAAAATCTTTTTTTTCTCTTGCCCTTTCTCTACATGTACACCTGGTATCTCTGAAGTTTTGCCTCCGGCATAGTGTTAGTAATGGCATATGAAGGATTTAAGCTTATTTAATAACTCTGAGATGACTTTTATCTTCAGGCTTCCTTGAAGTGAATTGTGATCAGTTTCTATGTGCTTGTAACTGCAACAGCTGTACATTTGCTGATGATGCTTTGTGACATTGAGCTCTTATACCAGAGATAGCAATTTATATAATAACTTCTGTTGAACTCAACTTGAATTTTGAGAAATGCAGTGAATTATGGTTCATCTCCTTTTTTTTTTTTAATAGAAAATGAGAAGGTTCTAGAAGCTCTAATTGCAGAAAACTCTGACATGAAGACTAAACTGAAAGACTTGGGAACACCACTAAGGTATTTTAAAAATCTAAACAAGCTAACCTTCTTTATTTTTGCTAAGATATAAGCTGCTCTTCTTGTGAAGTGTGACTTATGTGCATTTCAGGGCACTGTCAAAGGAAGACGTCTCAAAACCTTGTACATCTTGTGACTCTGTGAAAGGACTGGAACAAATGCGTGCTCAGTACATTAAAGCTGTGAGCAAGATTAAGTGTAAGTACTAAAGTCTTAGCTGAAAAGTGAGGAAAGCAAAATAATTTACTTTGTCATTTTCTCCTCCTCCTCCAGCAAACTTGCACAGGAATCTGACAGCCAGATGGCATGAGAAGTAGTTTTCCCTCTTACTAGAGTGAATGTGAGAAATGGAATTGTCACCATAATCTTAGCCAAGATTAATTGCAATGGGTGAAGCCTTGTTATGCCATCCTTGCTTTGTTGCCCTGTGCTATGTCTTTTAAACTGGTAAAGTGTATTTTGAGAACTGATCTTGTATCTCCAGCAAACAATCCACCTACCCTGCAGCTGGCCCTGGGGAAGAATCTGTTTTTCTCTTGTGCTATATCCTGCCCACTGGCTTAATCAGCAATCTTCTGGCTGAGGAGAGAGGGTTAAGTGTAGGGCCAAGTCTTACTTGAGCGCAGCAGGTACCCACAAGCCAACTGCTCTGCCACTGAAGGAATTCCTAGACCAGCATTTTACCAGCCAACATTCCTCCCAAATCCCTGTGCCCAGCATTTTCTGCTGCTGCTGAAGATGCAGAATTGGACAACTGAATTCCTCTCTGATGCTTCATATTGACATTCTCTGGTCTTCAGTGGTGTTTATCCAATAGGAAACACTTGGCACGAGGATTTGGGTGGAATGTTGGCAGGTAAATCCAGGCCTTTGCTGACTTGCTCCAGGTCTGCTAGACAATCCCAGTTTGTTGTGTTGGCTTTTTTCCACCTCTGGGGAAAAGCTGGTACTAATGAAGTGTGTTTGTAGGTGATATGCTTTGTTACATCCGTGAAAGTAAGGAGCGAGCTGCTGAAATGATTAAAGTGGAGGTTTTAAGAGAGCGCCAAGAAACAGCACGGAAAATGCGCAAATACTATTTGACATGCCTTCAACAACTTCTTGATGATAATGGGAAACATGAAGGGTAAGTTAAGTATATTTGGAAATTAGTGTTGTGTTTCAAAGTGTATGCAGACTTTATTCTGGTGTTTGTCCACCTTGGAGCAAAGTGTCTGACCTCAAGTCTTGCCGGTCTGCTCAGTTTGGCATGGAGTCACTGCTGAGCAGTCTGGCATACTGTCTTTTCAGTATTCTTTGACTCTTGCTAACATTACCTTGAAGTAAAATGCAGATTTGAAAAGGAATTGCCCTTAAACGTGTTTTTTTTGTTGTTTTTTTTTTTTTTCATGTTCTGCAATTCTTGGCAGAGCTGAAAAGAAAATCATGAATGCTGCCAGTAAGCTTGCTACAATGGCTAAAGGACTTGAAACACCTCTTCGACATATTCCCCAAAGCAAATCTACCTGCTCAGGTATATTGGATTCTATAGTTGTTCTCTTCTTGATCCCACTGATTTAATATAGTAGTACTACCAATACATATAGTAAAGAAAATAGAAACAGAAAGTGAGGTACTATTTATTTATAAGCTTGCTAATGGAAAAGTAAATCTAAGAAGCTTATATTTACAATGCTTACCATTCTGTATTAAAACAAGCAAAAAAACCTAGTCTTTCTTCCAGTGTTAACATTTCCTTCAAATAATCTGTTTCCTTCCCTCCTCTCCTAGCTCGGCTATTAAATTCTGATCTACCACCTGGAGCCGAGTACTCAAGAAGAGATCGCATGCTTCAGACTAGGTCAAACCATATGGAAATCAAATCATGTGGTGAAATCATTACCGAAAAAGCCAATGATAAAGTTGTCCAGAAACGTATACCCCGTGACTTGAGACAGCAGTTTGATGCAATGCAGACTGAAACTCAACATATGCTTTGTGAAACAGTGACTTCAAATAATCAGAATGAGAATGATTCTAAAAATCTGGATGGTGCTTCAAGAGATGATCTGCCAGAGTTTTATCCAAATGAAGATGGAAGAAGTGAAAAATACAGCCCCATCGTAAATGTAGACAAAGGACTCTTGTGTGCTGCTGGTAATATAGTAGATCAGAATGCTTCTCCATCTGCTTTTCAAGTAACATTAGAAAATACGCACGCACCCAGCTTTACAAATGAGCGTATCATCTCTGGGCAAACTTGTCATATGCTTAAGAGCAAGAATGAAAGAACAGACTTGGAAGACAATACATGTATCCAGTCATGTGGAAAATGGAAAACTAAATCTAAAAGAACTCAGGAATTTGATTTTCAAGAAACTCCAGAAAGAGATGATGGAAGCTGTGGTGAATGGAGTTCTGGGAATGGAAGCCTGCACCTGGATCATAGTGATAGGCCTCTCTCGTATCCTGAACAAAAAGCTGGTACTAGTGTGCAAGCACAGTCTGCATACTGTGAAGAGTTTCTTCACATCAGGTCATTTTCCCCTGTAGATGAGAATGTTACTTCTTGGAGAGATGTTTCTAATGGCAAGATTAGCACAAAAAGCAGCGCTGAAGTTTACAGCAGAGGCCACCTGGTAGCAAACCCAGAGCATACTTTGTTCCCCAACTCTGACAAATCAAATTCTGCCATTGCACAACTGAGTGTATCGTCAGACTCAAATGCAGGAAAATGCTGTAACAAATGCTTGGGAAAAAATGGTGTGGGATCTCCAGCCTCTTCAGCAAGATAGTGGCTTTAACAGCCCAGTTTCTAACTTGAACTGATACCAGCAATTCCTTCTTTGAAGAAAAAAAAAAAGACCACCTGATATTTAAATAAGAGTGTGAGGATTGGGGAAAACCTGTTCTACCAGTGTGACACAATTGAATGTTACATGAAGAGATGCTATAAGTTTACTTGAAATGTTAATACAGACTTTTGTTTACCTTTGTAATGATACTTTCACAATTGTCTATAGTGTATTATATACAAATTTATTAAACAATCTATTTTTATATTAAGTGTAGCTTGCTGTGCTGTGTTTATCTAAAACAAAGCTACTGTAACTTGTAATATTTTTAAATGGTTATGAAAATTTCCTCAGAACTCAATGAGAGATGTTTTAGTATTTGTCTGAAGTATTTTAATTGACTTTTCTGTTTTGAAGGACCCTCTGTAAGCCTCTGTGCATCCCCATAATAAAAGCAAAAATACTTGCATTTTTTTCATTTAATTATAACATCACATTTCAATTATTCTTCCCTTTGGTACAGCAAAAAATAGGTTGTACTAGGCATAAGTAAAGTATGAATTAGAATAGCCAGTTTTTGCAGATGTAGTAAGGTTCCTCCTGATGCTTCGAAAGCTTCTATTTTAAGGCCTGCTTACATTTTTGAAGAGTCATGAAATTTATCCTTTTAATCTGGATTACTTGCTTTCCTTGGGATGGCATTTCATTTCCAGTGATCTTGCGAGGTTTTGCTTTTGCTTGCTATTATTTTGCGATATTAGACAAAGAAGAAAGACTATAAATAGTCTCTCAAAAAATGATGTATATGCCTTTCATATGTAACAACATTTAACTGCTGTAAGGATGCTCATTTAGTCCTCCGGAGTCAAACAGCACAGTCTAGTCTGAGAATCTTTTCAGTTTTAAGAGGAAAATAGTACAAGAATGAACAGAAATCTTCTGGAGGAAAATGTGTTTAACTTCCTTTACAAAAATGTCCTGCGTGTTTATATTTCAGGCCAACTGGCAAGGCGGAACACATTACGGCTCTTGGGACGCAGGACTGGTTTGTGATTCAAGACTCTTGGGTGATATAACAGGAGACTTCTGAATTTCTTGGTGGCCCTTAATGTTGCCCATAAATCCGACCCCACTTCCTCTTTAGTGAGGTGGGGTTTGTCATCATCAGTGGGAGCAAGCTGAGGGCACAGGAGACCGCTTGTGCCTAAACAAACACGGGCAGTGGTTAAGTTCAAGGGCCAAATTCCGAGCTCTTTAGCGGAGGAAATAGCTGTGGCCTTGTCTGCAGGGGTAAGTTTTTTTTACTAGCTGTCCTTTAAGTCCCTTCTAGAGGCTGCTTTTTTTTTTCCAATGAGTGGCTTTTTTGATTAGCTTAAACATTTTCCCAAATTGCACAAGGTAAAATAGAAGCACAGTTATTCCCATGTGAAAGGTACTTGTACAAGTGTTTAAAGCCATACATCATACTAATTCATTCCTTGGGCTAGTCCAGAAACCTTCCCCAGATGAAGAAAGCCTGCATCTGTAAAAGTAAACATGCAGCTGTCCTGTGGGACACCCCTGACCATTCAGACAGAGGAACTGAGGGCCCATCATCTAATTGGTGTGGACTAAACCTGCTTTCCCAAATAATCCTTCATCTGAGGTGGGTTCAAGAGCGCCCCAAAATGCCACGCTCAGTGCCAATATGCAAACTGATTTTAAAGTTCTTCTGAAACGTTAACTTTCTACAGTACCTTTTGTTTTATTTCTGTTGCCTTGTTCAATGTTGTTTGTATGCATAACTTACTGTCATTTCTCTAGCTTTTAAAATACTTCCTGTGTTTAAAAGCTCAGTGGTTTCAGTGCAGAATGAAGGACTTAATGATCCTAGTCCTGCTAAGGCTTTGACCAGCTGATGATTTTTACACATTTAATTTAGAAGTTTGGGTTTCATATTGATGAGAAGGGGTCTTCTGCATTACTGGCTGCTCTGGACAAAGCTGAGGGTGCAGCAGATCCCAGAGACAGTGAGGAAACCAGGGGACTTTTCTTTATCAGACTCCACGTCCTGATGTGAGAAAGGTCCTCTTGTGGGTGTCCTTCCTCTCTATGGAGCAGGAAGATGTTATGCAGATAGGGCAAAAGAGGGAGGAGGAAGTAAAAGGGAGAATACTTAAAAGTGGGCATCAGGTGCCTAACTAATTTGATTGTTGTTTCAGCTGTATCATATTATCACATCACAGTACTGGGCAACTTCAGTGACCAAAATTGCAACACGTGAGAATGGGGACGCAGGTAAAGATTTGGGTAAATCCTTGCTCATCTAATGTTTGTGTGTCTTGTTGCATGGACAACTCCAGAGGTGCTCAAGGAATTTTAAGTGCAGAGACCTGAAGGGAAGATCCATACCCAAACAGCAGCAATCATTCCCTGGTGAGTAAATTTTGAGGATTAAGGAGATATTTAGCCCTAGAGTCAACATCTCCTAGTCAAAAGCATTCCTCAGCCGCCCTCCTAACATCACTAGGAAAGAATGAAGCAATAACAGGCTATCATAGGGGGTGGCAACTCCTGAAATTGGACAGCTGACACCAGTCCGAATGTGGTGTTGCAATACATGTGGTTGGACTTGTATAATTGAGCCAAGATTGTAACAGGGCCGCTAAATTAATGTCTTATAAGTTTGCCTTATATTTTCACCCACTAAGTTATACTGCTGAAAGAGCTTACCTGTTTTATTCAAAGATTCATTACATGTTATGTCTTTTTGAATCAGATTATTTTTTCTAATACTGCATTTATGCTATAGGAACCAGATCTAATTTTATTCTAGTGATGTTGCAGCTCGGCACTATTTAGTTTCAACTTTGTTGGATCACACCCCAGCCCCAAAGTAGCAGAACGTGGTGGTACCCTTTTCCTTACTATGTTTTTATTCTTTCTATTTTATATAGGTGATTTGTCTTGCAGGTATAGTATGTCTGTACATTGCTGCTCAGAACAACCTCTTTGTAAAAATGCCTCATGCTATTTCATACTAAAATATCAATATAATAGAAGCTATTTCCAAGATTACTTTTTAATACTGTTTAAATGATAATTAAAATTTGCATTTTATATACATCTTAGACAACTTTTATGTAGGTAGTTGTGTATAAGATGCATGGGAGTTGCCTAGCTATTGCATGTTTTGAATAACTGATATTTTTGGTAATTAATACATTAATTATTTGTCTCAGATTCTAGTGTTTTAGCCTGTCTTTGGTGGCCTCTTTCAGCTGGAATGAGCAACACCTGTAGCTATTCATTTAAAAAAAAAAAAAAGATAGATCTTGTACAAGCTAGATTTTAAATTCTTTTGGTTTGGTAGACAGATACGCACATCAGAAACCTTGTCTCTTATCACAGCATGTTGCTGTGCACAAGAATAGTTACAGGAGTAGGAACTGAGGCCATGAGAGGTTAGATAGCTTGTTGAGAAAGTTAGGAAGCCTGAACAGGGAATTAAGCTCAGGTCTTTTAAATCCTAGCCTAGTACTTCAACCACTAAATTACCTTTTCTTTCTACTTGATGGCTTTACTGTGCTTTTACACTTAATTTGATTTGTCTTCTTTTCTAGTCTGGTTTATCCCCTTGTACTTTTTTTAAAATTCTTTTTGTCTTTATATTGATCAGTTTTTTCTCTTGCTTTTTTTTTTTTTCACCTAATTTTAATCTTGCACTCTCTCTCTGGCTTTTAATGGACTCTCATGTATTTCTTCTCCAGAGTGACAGGTACCATTTTTTCTTGTATTATCAGATTAATCATATTACATTATATTAATGAATTACAATTTACATAATACCACAGGTCTTATCCACCTTTACCTTTCTAAAAATGTCACGCAGTCTGTTTTCCTGCTGCAAGGCAGAATCACCTGTACTGATGTCGGTCCTAGTGGATGTTTGTCCAGTGTGTTCTCAAAGATGTCCAACAGCCACTCTGCAACTGCCTAGACAAATCCTTTCCAGTATTACCCTCACTGCTGGAGGGCAGCCTCCCCATTTCCTCTGCGCCTTACCTGAGCTCTTTTGCTGCAGTTTAAGCCCATTACTGCGTCTCCAACATTCCAAATACATGCAATAGGGATTTCTTTTGTGTCATGCTTAAAAATTACTATTTTCCTCCTCAGTTTTCTTTTACTTAAGTGACGCTATTTCTTCCAATATTTTTTGCATGCCAGCTTTTAAGATGCTTGGGTCTGTTTTTGCATGCAAATGTGGAAATAGTCCGAAGGGCAGCAAGTGGTAAATGGAAAAAAATTGGACCAAGCAGTCTTGGTCCCACCATGCTTGATAGTTTTCAGACTGGTTAAACTGGTTGTCTGTTCTTTTGCAGAATTACTACAATCTTCGCAGAGCACCCTGTCTGTGATTGTGAGAGCCTTTCAAGACTGCTACAATTAAATCCAACTTCTGTAAGTGTAACCTGGGGATATGCAACCAAGGAGAGCTCTGACTTGCTTGCATTCCCAGGGTTTCCTTAACACCTTTGGAATTTTATATCTCATTGCCCCCTTACCTCTTACTTTACTTTGTAGTTGGTACTTTCCACTGAAGTTTGGAGATGTACTTACTACTGTATAGCATCCCTTTTCCCATAAAATCTCAAGCTGGGTATAATTCTCAGAAGTATTGAGATACAAAGTCGCATATATATTTCAGTCATTCATCCTTAAAGTTTGCTGTCAAAGCCATTCTTCTGCTGTTGGAACGCTGTTCTCATGTTTCCCTTTGTTCTGTGGGAGTTGCTAAGATTTCCCATTGAAATTTATTTTAAACGTTTGCTCTTTTGTGCAGATTCACTGCATAGTCTTGTCTCCCACAGTGTAGATGGGTTACAATGGAGACGATGCTAACCTGGCAGTGATACAGAAGCACATTACTTGCAGCTGTAGTGAGCTTTAACCCAGTATTCTGATGCAGAGTACTTCACACTTCCAAATTAATCATGCTTCTCTCTCTGTTCTTGTTGCTTGGGTAAATATTTCAGTGTTACGTAGTTTTGGGCAGTGAGAACCAAGGGTCTTGTTTTCCTGCCTCTTTTCCACGCTTACCTACTAAACAAGGTTTTAAGCCCAGTGCCTCTTTCACACTTCCATAAAATGAGCCTGTTTCCATCATGTGGTGTTGCTTCTTTATAAATCTGAATACAAGTAAAGAAATTCATGTCTATTGCCAAGTATTCTGGCTGAATGCCATGCCTGGTGTTCTGGCTTCAACCAGATGACAAACGTTCCCTGTCAGCCTGCAGCCTAGTGAGAGGGGACAATGGTACAGAAATACTGTAATTATCTAATCAACTTTGCTTAGAATGTTAAGCAAATGCAATTCTTTAGTACTCTGGTTTTACTATAGCTGTTAATTAACATGTGCAAATACAATTTGTACAGCAAAACCAAGTAGAGGAAACATTCACTTTTCAGTTACTTTACTCCCCTCTAGTGGTCTTATACCATACATACTTTTATATAACTCTCGATCACACGGGACTTAAGGATGGTGTTAATATTCTGTAAAAACCAAAAATCTACTGGTAACTTCTCCTTTTTCCTGCTCATCTTCTCTATAGAGAAACCAATTCTTGCCAATGTAAAACTCCCTGAATGAAACTTCTTTATATATTGACTTGAATTAAACGCCAAACTGCGCCTACAACTTTAAAATCAGTATGTACAGAAAAATCTTAAAGCTGCGTACTAAACATTTATTTTCTGTGCCCTCAAACCTGCTCACAAGAGGTGTTAGTGTCAGTGTCATGGTGACTTAAACTGCAGCCAAGGCTGTAGATACATCAACAGAACACAGTCACATCTGCAGTGCTGCTATATGTTCATTCTGTGGGACATGCCAGTTTTGGTGCATGTCTGACGATGTTTGGGCCTGTGCAAGTTGTGGGACATGCAGAGACTGTTGAATGACTGGGTTCCTCCTTTAGGCTTGCCAGTTGGCCATTTTGTGTAGGATGTGGCTTCCACTAGCTGGAAAACAGATGAGAACCTGCAGGACCAGAATGGAAACTTCCACTTTTCCAGTAATCCTATGGTTCTTTGCTTGAGTTACTAATGTTGCAATCAATGCTATATAGGTGTGCAGCACAGGCTTAATTTAGCAATAGTTAATGGGTAAGTCCTTGGCCAAATTTTTCTTTGCTTCCTGGAGTCTGTATTTTAAAGGTTTTAAAATGACTTGCTAACTCAGTGTCCTTGGAGAAGATAGGACCTCATAAGATGCTGTCCCCTTTGTTCTTTTTCTGCTCAGAGAGCGTGTATTAACAAAAACTCACAGAGAATATTCACTTTTTCAGAAGCTATCTTTTCTTTTAAAACTACCTACTTGTAACTTTTCTGTTTTCTTCTGAAATACCATGGTCTGATATCTGGAAGAAAAGAAAGAGGAATAAGAGGGGTATAGAGTCAATAAAGAAAATATTGACAGTTTTCCATTTGAAAATATAATTCTTTAAAAATACTTCACAAAGCTGTGTTTATCTTCATACTTGGTTATGGAGAAAAATGGAAACATACCAAGAATCAAAACACTTTTACCTAAATGGAAGCTTTTGTTTTAAAATGATTCTTCATTTGTAAACTTCTGTAACTCTAAAAAGTCAAAATTGAAATGAAACCATTTAGGAGATCCAAACCTGGCGCTTTTTCCACATGATTTTTTTTGTGGAAAACTTAAGTATCTCTGTTTCCTTCCATGCTGGAAGGAAACCAAACATGAAAAGTAAAATCCTTCATAAAATGTAACCCTTGTCTTCCTGTAGTACTCTTACAAGAGACTACTTGCCTGTGTCAGCAACGCATGTTATAATAACCAATAGCTGGGGAAACTATTTCCTACATGTCTCAAGATTGTTCCCTTTAGGTCATTAGCAGATAGTTCTAATAAACATGAGCTAAGCCAGTAGAGGCTTTGACTCTATTTATCACTGCGGATGTCTGAGCAGTCCCTGTGGGAAGTTGTGACCAATTAATCAGCCAGGGAGTTTTAACATATTCTAAACTCTTCTCTTGTGTCAACAGTTAAACTAAATCAAAATCCTTCCCATGTCCACACGTAGGAAGCAGGTAAGATACGTAATGTTGAAATAATCTGTACAGCTGTAGAAAGTGCGCAAGCAGGCAGGTGCTGCAGAGGTTTCTTTACTCCAGTGAGCTGGCAGGCCCTGCCTCTGGGAGCGCGCGGGTCTGGGGAGCGAAGGACCTGCTGCTGCGTGGGGCATCCTGCCTGACACTGGCAATTCTGCAGGTGTGCCCCTCCCAGCACTGCACAGCAGGCACTGCGGCTTGACAGCTGGAACAAGTTTCCTTGCTTCCTTTGGTAGCGTTGCTGTTACTCTTCTCTACGGGTTCAGTCTATTAGCCCTCTGCATCAGTTCTGTGTAGTAGTCCCACAATCTCGCCGTTTCAGGCATGCATATGCTCCAGTACCTTCCTTCAAGAAGCAGGTGTGGTTACTTAATTGCTTTGCAGCTTAACACATGAGTCAAAGTAGGACTTCTGGGGTTTTATGCTTAGGAGAACAGGGAACTTGGACAGTGTGGATTCAAACTAAATGATTCTAGGTCTCTGAAACAGAGCCAATCTATTGAAACACTGTGTCCCAGTAGAAAAGCAGTTCCTGTGGATTGCCATACATGACATGGTACTTTAAAACATTGCTAGATGTCAGCTCTTCATTTCATTGGGAAACACGCTGGTTTTACAACCAGAAGTAATGATATGCCTCATAAGAAATATTTGCTAAAATCCCTAATAACGGGGCACCCCCCTCTCTTTATAACTATTCTCATCCCTTTTTGTAGTTTCAGAAGAAAGAGACTGTTGACAAGGGAAGGAGGTTTTAAAAAAGACTGAGCGGTCATATCCAAAAGCTGTAAGATCTAGTTACGGTAAATGAAATTCGGGAGTCATCCAAGAGATGCACTACTTACTGCATATGTTTCTGCCTTGCTGTTTGGAGTGTCTTTCCACTGCTGCTAGTTTGCCTAGACCTGGTGTCATGTGGCAATGGCTAATCGTCTGGAGCTTTCTTTCTGTGCTGTTAGCGTAGTGCAATAGGGCCACAGTCTTACTTGAGGTTTCTGAGAGCTTCTGGAATATGAACAACCTTATAAATTAAATCACCACACTGTGTGCTGAATGCTTTCTTGCAGAAGTGCTGGCAACTGTGGAGCAGATTTTGCTGATCATCTGAAGAACAGCAACTTCCACACCTGGCAGCTGTCAGACAGCATTTTCTTGAAACAAGGCTGTCTGCTGATAGCTCAGGAGTAGGGCTGAACAGTGCAGACCCAGATAGGTTTATGGCTGGGATTTGCAGATTAACACACTGCTGTACTTCCCAGCATCTTCCTGGTCTAAATCCCACTCACGCAGAACACAGGTGGAAGAAGTTCCTCAGATTTTCTTTTTACTCTGGTCCTTCAATCACAGTTAATGGAACATAGCGTTTAGTTCCAAATGTGTTAGAAGAGCTCTCTTCTCCAGCATGGGAGTTGATTAAGCACAGGGCTAGCCTGTCCCATATTATGGGGTTTAGCCAGTGGAATAAATTATAGTATTTTCTTAAAATTATTTAATTTCTATTTGTCTGGGGTTTTTTTATGTGTTTGTGTTTTTTGTCTTGCAAATGATATTATACAGGTTTTCAGCTATGGGAAGAGGAAAGGTAGCTTGTGAAACAAACCTGTCAAGGCAGGGTAAGTAGCTACCAGGGCTGCTTAAGTCAACTTACACTTAAAATGCAGTTTATGATACCACTGGAGGGGAGGGGGAGAGGTGGAAACCAAGCCAAAAAAAAACCACCCACAGAAAATGCTAATAAGATTTCAAATGTTGAGATGCTCTAGAAAAAGCAGCTTTTTCCAGGATTCCATGGGGAATGACCCTTGTCAGCACATGTATATCAGTGATCCGCTGGACTGATACAATGCTGCAGTTGTTTCTGTAACGCATCTAGCTCTGAATTTGTCACTGCTGAACATGTGTATTAGAGGATGATACATATGTGAATTCTAAAGACTTTTTTTTACAAGTTGGAGTAAATTCAAAAAGCATTAATTTCTTATTTTAGATAACACTGCCAAGATTTCTTTTTGTATTTTCACTGTGCAGGGCTCTGAATACTTAGTCAAGAAGACTGCACAGACTTGTTACTCTTTCACTGTTTGTGACAAAAACTCAGGTAAGTAAAGAGCCTTGTGTAAGGACCAAAGAATGCTGAGGACTGCATATTTTGAAAAGGAGAAAAGACTTCTTGGCTAATTGTATGGAAGGAATTGTTTCCAGTTCTCCTTAATGCATTAGATCCATGTAATATGCTGTTTTCATAAACTTCACTGCTCTAGTTTAACTGATGGAATAGTGTTCACCAAACTGAAGTCAGGGCATGCTCTGAAGTCCACTGAAATGAATTAAAAAAAAAAAAAAAAAGGGGAAAAAAAACTATCTCAGGCTTTAGACTAGGCTTGTAGTGCCAAAGGAAGTTTCTCCAGATCCTTGCAGTGCAGAGAAACTCTGTTTTCCCAATAGTTTATCATAATTGCGTCCAGACTGGAGCCTCTGAAAAATTTCCTTATCTTGAAAAGGCAGCAGAATCTCCTCCTTTATATCACCCACTGCTTCATCCATAAAATTAGACTTCCTTCCTTTTACTGATGGATAGCAGTTGGAAAAGTCAGCCTTACTATATATCCATATATCTATAGATAGATAGATATAGATGTCCTTTTCCCAAGCATCTCCTGCCTATGAGTATTTTTCCTTGGCTCTCCCTTAACGGGTGTCAAATGACATTTCCTCTGCTGACTGTGGGCCTATTTGACCTCTGTTCTTATTCATCTGAAGTTATGTGGTATTTTTTGGGGTATTGAAAGGAGTTTACAAAGCTAAAAACTGTTTTCAACATTTATATTTAAAATTTGTAAAGTGTCAAAACCTGTCCCTTTAAAAGAAATGTAGCAGACCAATCTCTTCTGAACTCCACCCCGTTCATCATGGTAATAGCAATTTTGGGTGGATCCGGTGTTAATAATTTGCAAGCCATGAGGGATGTTTTAGAGGCAGGTTGGTTTGTTTGTTTTAACAAAAAAAAGCTTTAAAGAGCTTGTTTTTTTTTTAATGTTAGAATTGCTTCCACCATTTAAATTGTAATGTGAATAATTTGTCCTAGAAACACTGATAAAAGGTACTCACATTTCAAGTGTTCTAAGTAATAAATTTTAAATTATCCCTATATCTTAACTCTATTCATGGAGAAGAAAAAAGAGTTTAAAAAAAGAAACAAAAAAACCCCAACCAACCAAAGTTTGTCAGACTTTTAGCCACAGTATTCAATCTGTTGCAACTTCCCACTCAAATAGCTACCTTAACTTCATTTGGTGACTTATAAAATTAGTATATTTTAAATAAACTGCAATTATTATTTCCTGTTTCATTATAAAGAAAGGCAACCTGCTTATTTGCATTATTTATATTCTTTACAACTGTTTGTTTTAGGACATGGCCAGCTTGCTGTGAGTTGAGCCAATACATAAATGAGAAGGGGCTAATAATGAAACAAAAGAATCTTAATAAGTTTCTTACTGACTTCTTTGGGCTGAGTATACCCAAGTAACAATACTGGAAGTGCAAGATACAATATATTAAAGATGTATGCATTATTAAGTGGATCATGTTCTATCCAGTGTGGTGTATGAAGGACCATGCATCTGATGAGCATTTTGAGGCAATGAAGACTGGCTACTGAAACTTGTGAACCTGATAAAACAACCTCGCAGTGATTCTCAGTAAGCAAATTTTAATACATTCAACAGATGGAGGGTGGGGTGGGTGGGGAAATCCCCAAATGATTTTATATACCCGGGAAGAAATCACAGAGTCTGGACGAGACTGTCTCCATTTACTAGTATCTAGAAAACCTGAGGAAATGAAGTCAGCCTTTGGGAAGTTACTGAATAAAGGAAAGTGCAGATCAGAGCTGTACTGAACTATTCACTGCCTGGAGACTCATCAGCACCATAGGTGAGTCAGCAGTGCGCCCTTGCAGTGAGGACAGCCAGCTGCAGATGGGGCTGGGTTAGTGGGTGTGTAACCAGGCTGTGAAGGGAAGTGATTCTTCCCCTCCTTTGGCACTTGAGAAACTGCATCTGCAGTACTGTATCCAGCTCTGTTCACCTTGGTACATAAAACCCACCGCCCCTAAACCCAAAAAACATTGACACTTGGAGCGAGCCTGGCAGAGGGCCACCAGGATGGTTAGGGGCTAAAGCAGAGCTCTCTGAGGAGACGGCTCATTCGAACTTAAGAAGCAAGGGTTAAGGAGGATCTTTCTGCTGTCTTCAGGGTGTAAAGGAGATAGAGCCTGATCTTCTGGGTGGTGAGCAGTGGTAGGATGAGAGGCACAGGCACAAATTCTAACCAGGGAAATTCCTACTAAGGATAAAGAAAAATTAATTGCAATGAGGGTTGTAAAACAATGGAGTATGTTACTCCAGAAAAGTGGAGTGTCTGTCTTTGGAGATATTCAGAACACAGCTGGATAGGGCCTGAGCAGCATACTCTTAAGTTGGTCCTGCTCTGAGCAGGGCACTGGACCAAATGACCTTCCCAAATCTCTCCAATCTAAATTCATCATTGATTCTATGAGAGCTGTATGCAATGCTCTCAGAGTTTAATTTCTCAAAGGAAGGGCCTTGCAGACGGAATGTGGTGGGTTCAGAATCTAATCCCTGGTGTCTTATTACCTATTTTATTATTTCATCTGCATCATGGGGCAACTCCCTATCAACCAAGACATCTCATAGCTAGAGGAACACTGGGATGGAAAAGAAACCAAGCCAAGTATTGGTTTTCTTGGGCTTCACTTCTGGCAATATAGCTCTTGGGGAAGGAAGATAATGTTTGGAAAATGTTGTC